>CP092865.1:32287953-32472953 GCA_030710605.1 Cordylochernes scorpioides | reverse complement strand
GTTGGCTCTATGACAATTGTCAGAACTATCCATGAGGACCTTGGTCTCAAGTCTTATGCCCTTCGGAAAGGTCAGTTGCTGACTGAGAATATGAAGAATAACAGAAAAGGAAAGGCTGCTGCCCTCCTCAACAACCTGAAACACGACTCTTTTGGCATGCTAAGGTTCTTCTCTGACGAAAAGAACTTTGACGTGGACCAAAAGGTAAATCCCAGGAATGATCGCTGGATCTGTAAAGACCCCTCAGAGATACCTGTCGTGATGCACACGAAATTTCCTGCCTCCGTAATGGTCCTTGGCATTATCAGCAGTGAAGGTGATGTCATGCCTCCCCATTTCTTTGAGAAGGGCCTTAGGATGAACGCTGACACCTACATCAATGTTCTGGAGACCGTTGTGAAGCCTTGGATGGACATGGTGGCCGCAGGAAGGAAGTATGTCTTCCAACAGGACTCAGCTCCAGCCCATAAGGCAAAAAAGACACAATCGTGGCTGACACTTAACGTCCCTAGTCACTGGGGTCCTGATATTTGGCCCCCTAATTCTCCAGATTGCAATCCCCTCGACTACTATGTATGGGGCGTTGTTGAGAGAGATGTCAACAAAGCTCCTCATACCACCATCCAGTCTGTCAAGAAAGCAGTTCACACGGTGATGACCCAAATGGACAAGGTCATCGTCGCCAAGGCCTGTGCTTCATTCCGCACTCGCCTCGAGACTGTTGTAGCTAATAATGGAAACTACATTGAATAAATAAAAACTATATCCTTTTATCTACTACTGTGTGAAATTTCATTCGGATATTTTAATTTTTACTTGCAAAAAATTTCATATAGAGCAATCCATATTTAAATTTTTAGATAATAAAAAGCCATATATTTGATTGAATAAATCTTTTATTTAATACAATATATGCCTTTTTATTATCTAAATATATAACATCTTATATATATATAAATGAATGTTTGTATGTTTGTTTGTATGTCCGGTATACAAATTCGCAGTAGTTCACTAATTCAAACCAAAATTTCCATACATAGGTAAAAAATACGGGGAAGACGATAGGCTATTTTAAAAAATATATAAATCAATTATTAAAACTATATATTTTTAGTCAGAAAATGATGATGACGATATTGCTGTATCATGTTTGATTATCAGATACAAAATTATATCGGGAAAAATTCCAAAAAGCAGAGACCACGGGTGAAACCAGTTCATTATTTTGTACGCAGGAACAAAATTCTAACAGAAAAACATTCATTCGAGCAGAAAACAAAAGCCATATCATCTTTCTATAAAAATATCGCTTCTCAGAACAAAGTTTGGAGCGGGACGTTCCACAAGAGTGACATCCACGGCGCCAATTTATAATTGTAACGAATAGTATTTGAATAAAAACATTTAATCGGGTAAAACCCGGGCGTTGACAGGGTCATTCGGCTAGTATATAATATAAAAACTGAAATATAATAAATATATATGCGAAAATCCACAAAATCTTTAAATTTACCATTATATAAAATCAATTTTTGCATGTTTTAAAATTTCTTTTATTATTCCGCTCAAATAATTATAATTTCTCCATACCCCGTCTTAAGTTTGTTTTCTGAACAAGTATATGACGTCCTAAAAGCCGATTTCTAAGCTTGGTTTCATTGTTGACCTTTGTTTAAAAAAAACACATTTCAAATATTTATTTCAATTATAGATATTTTCCTCAAACAAAAAAAAAAAAGCAAAACTACTTTTCCATTTATCTAAACTTTTCTTGTTTTTCCTTTTTTTTCATTATATATATTCATTTGATAGTATTTTTAATCAATAAATTATTCAAACAAATTGACTACGTTTGTTATCTTTAAATTTCCTTATAATTAAATAATTAACAGTTTACAACTGTCTCTCCATATAAGCCATATAACATAATAAACCACATTCACGCAAGGTTGTCCCAAAAGTTCGTAAACACTTGCAAAAAATGAAATACCAATATTATTAGCCGTTATGTATGATGTCTTTGTATTATGTATAGGCTAATTATATTATGTTTCGATGCACTAGCGCGCCATCTGTTATCAAATTACAAAACTATTTTAGACGCGAAATATTCTTTTTAAAATAAAACAATTTCTACTGCCCTTACTGCAATGGAAAAATTAAAGGGAGGGCCTGGCTCATCAGTGGTGAACTCTCCCAGCGGTTTCGCCAGTTTAATCTACCATACCGCTGTTATATTGCATTTTTGGAACTTCCTTTTATAGTGATACTGATGCTTGACTCTTTGAATGGGTATTTTAGATTAACTATGGACATAAGCTTTTAGGACAGCATTATATTTATAATATGTAATTCTGCTGTCCTAAAAGCTTATGTCCATAGTATTGGCCGTGATAATATTATTCGCCAAGTAATAAGAAAAACAACGTTTTAAGAAAAACACGAACTTTTGGGTCAACCTTATATGAACAAAATTATTGCTCGTCTCCTTATAGGGCACCATGCGATGGGATAAATATAAAAAAAAAAGTAGTAGTAACTTTTATCTAAGACGGAAATCCTGAAAGCGCTTTGATAAGAATGATTTAGTGATAGTTAACTAAGATTAGTGTTGATACAGCAAATAAGATTAAAGCAATTTAAAAGGACTTAAACTACACAAGGGAGATAAGATATTCTAAAATTATTTTTTTTTTTTAATTTTTCAGGAAGCCTCATTGACCATCTTGGTGGGCTGTTAAAATACAGTCTGTACCACTCTGATGAGGGCTTACATCCTGAAATGGCATTTCTTGCTTTATCATCAAATAGGTTCGTCGATTTATGGGAATAAACTTGAAACGTTTAGTTTGTTTTTATTCAGAAAGATGGCGCTTTGCCATCTAAAAAAGCTCATTTGAGTGGCTCAAGGCATGCCGTTCATTCATATATATGTAATGGTGACCAAAATTAAGTGAACAAACACATTTTCGAAATTAACTCTATGTATTGAACCTGAAAAATGGCAAAGTTGGAAAACACGATAAATTTGCTGTGCCTGTTCCATTTTCCTTATTGTTTGGCGAAAACTAAATGGCTAAAAACTTGTCTGGAGTATATCGAGAGATATTTTTTCCGTTTTTAAAATAAAAATATTTTAAAGCTCTGTACATATGTATATATAGTTTTGCTTCCAATAAATTACTGCAATTACTTTTATTTGTTCATTTTTGCCTTATTATAAAAAGGAGCACGCGTGTAAAATATTTTTATTCTTATAAATGAACAGTGTATTTCCTACTTACATTTTTTTCTAAATTAAGACACAATAACCCTATCGAATAGTGAATTTTCTGAAAATAAAATAGATGGGGAAAAAGAGTGTATCATTGTGTAAAACGTATCATATTAGATATCCCAAACCCAGAGAAAAGAGAATTGAAATAACAGCAGAAGATATATTTCATAGAAAAAGAAATATTCGATAGAAATAAAGAATTACGATGAATTCCAGGACAATGTAACAGACGAAAATTCTGTGACCACATTTAATTCAACGTGACTTTTGACTCGCACAATTGTCCCACAAACGTTTAAATAACCAAACAAAGAGAAGAATCTATGTCAGCTTTTATTCTCACCTTCCCATTCAACGAAATTACTGGAGTAGAGAATTCTTTTTTATCTATATCTTCTATTACATTTAGTATTTAAAGTGTTTCTCCACATTGAACAAGTCAAAAATAACCACAATTGTCTTCTAGCCGGTAGAGTTAAAAATAAACTTGTTTTTAAAATTTAAGGAAAAATTAGCAAAAATAAAAATAACTCTAAAATCATAGGTGGAAAGTGGTGCAATTTGTTTAAATAAGGCCTCAAATAAGACAACTTTGTTCACAGCTTCTAGTTCTCGACTTTCTTGTACGTATCTTAGTTACATCAAGGTATCTTATTTATGTTAAATATATTGGCATTAGAAAAAAATGATCTCCAAGATAGACAGATGAACTGACAAAGTTTGAAAAAAGAGTACAAAATTGAAATTGTGCAGGGATCAGGAGATTAAAAATCTACTTTAAAAATAAATTAGAATAAGATTTAATGTAGAGTAAGCATTTTCTAATTTTTAAAATATATATTTTTTTAATTTTGAGCGCTTTGTTCCCCTAGGGACACTTGCGCTGTCATACATGTATGCCTTTACATTTGTCTAAACATATATATATACAATACATTTTAGGCCGTGAATAGAATAGTCATATGATGTTAACAATGAGAAAGAGAGGGGGGGGGGGAAAGAAAAAAAAACGGTGTACAAAAGAAAGAAGTGTCTGGCAATAGGTATAATCAGCACATAATATAAATTATCAGTTCCTTAAAAAATATTTATATATCTTATTTACAAGGTATGTCCCATAAGTTCCCGAACTGGGTCCATAAAAAAATAAATAAATGAAAAATGTAAATAAATTTGACAGTTTATTATAGAAAAAATATCTGGCAACACGGTGGTACCAATATCGAGGCGGTACGGGTGCGCGCGCCAAAGTTATTCTAATTTATTTAAAGGTTACACCTTGCGCTGCGGCGATTTTACGATGGAACAAAAATTGAAGCAGAGGATTTGCATAGAATTTTGTGTGAAACTTCAAATATCAGCAACCGACACTTTTGAAATGTTTAATAAAGCATTCCCCAATGACACCCCAAAGAGAACAACTGTTTTTAAATGACATTCTAGATTTAAAGCTGGCAGAATTTCCATTGAAGATGATCCTCGTCAAGGACGCCCAACATTTCAAAGGACTGATGAAAATGTGCAAAAAATCACCGATTTGATAAAAGAAAATCCTCGAACCACTTTGCTGGAGCTAGAGCAAGACACAGGCATCTCTAAAACAACGATTGGAAGGATCGTAACCGAAGATTTGAGGCTCAAAAAGACTCCTGCAAAATTCATCCCAAGATTCCTCACTAATGAGCAAAAACTGTGTCGGCTTGCAACCTGTGAGGACATGCTGGAAATGACAAGAACGGATCCGGAATGGAAAGACAAGATAATCACAGGCGACGAGACATGGGTCTATGGCTATGACCCTGAAACCAAGCGTCAATCTGCCGAGTGGAGAGGTCAGGATGAGCCTAGACCCAAAAAATCCAGGATATTGAAATCCAGAAACAAGGTGTTGCTGGTCGCTTTTTTGGATAACAAGGGCATTGTTCATCACGAGTATCTTCCTGCAGGCCAAACAGTTATTAAGGAAATGTATTTGAGCATTCTTCGCCGTCTAAGGGAAGCGATTCGAAAAAAAAGGCTAGAAAAATGGACTAATGGTGACTGGATCCTACACCATGACAATGCCCGCCCTCACACAGCGCACTTGGTGACGAGTTTTTTGGCGAAAAACGGGACAGAAATCCTACCTCAACCACCCTATTCCCCAGACATCGCACCAAATGACTTTTTTCTGTTCCCCAAACTCAAAGCAGTTCTAAAAGGAAGACATTTTGACACCAGGGATGACATAATAGAAAAATCGCTGCTGGCATTGAAGAGCATTCCAAAAGAGGCCTATAAAAACTGTTTCGACAATTGGGAGAAACGATGGCGCTGGTGCGTTGAAGCAAGGGGGGATTACTTTGGAAAGTTTTAATAAAAAAAATTTTAAAAAATCTTACCTTTTTTTTTTATGGACCCAGTCCGGGAACTTATGGGACATACCTTGTATATAAAGATATATAATTTGTTCTATCTTGAAGATAGAGGCTGCTTGGCCAGCATTCATATTTCTGTAAAAATAGACACTTCGGCCAGTTAGAGTGTCAATTTCTCAATGTTTCAACAAAAAATATTTTGTCTTCGTCAGGAGAAATAAATAAAAATAAAGTATTTGGCAAGACATTAAAAAATGTTCTGATGTTTGTAAGGGCGTTCTCACGCGATTTTTTTAATTTTCCAAATGCTTTAATTTTATTTATTTTTCCTGACGAAGACAAAAGATTTTTGTTTAAACATTGAGAAAAAAAAAAAAACTCTAACTGTCCGAAGTGTCTATTTTTCACAGACAAATTTTGTTCTAGTTAAAAATATTTTATCCATCAAATGTTAATCTGAATTACACAATATTGTAACAAAGTATTTATTATTTTTATTAACAGAGTGGTCATTTTTATGTTTATATTTTGCTACTCTGTAAATTTCCCTCGTGGCTTATCATTTGTTTACTACTCATAGTTTGTTCTTGCCGGAAATAAATTGCTGTCTCATCCCGAAGTTGGTCTTCCCTAATTTTCCACGTGGCAATATATATCCAACCATGTACCACACATATATAACGCTGTTCTGTAAATTATTGCAGATAGTTTTTGTAAGGCCTTGCGCGTAGTGTTCGTATGGAGCGAATAGTGCACGTGGGAAAAATAAATTATTTTTGGGACTTTTATTATCGTAAACTCTTGTTGTATAATAATTGGTCTTGTGGTGAAGTGTGTAAACAATATTCTACATAGGCTCCCTACAGTGATCTTAAACCCTGGTTATAAATCAGCGACTTTATGCATAACCGTTCCAGCGATGTGCTTGACCAAGCGCTGGGTGTCACTTAAAAATAACCCTCACCACTTCCCAAATAAAAAATAGAAATAAAGAGAATAAAAAAAAGCTGCCATCTCCAGGCGTGCGTGGATTCCGCTATTTCAGGATTCCACGGTCCTGTTCCCTTGCGCCAGGATCGTAAGGATGGCGTCACCAAGGATTTCTTTTGACCACCTCCGACCGTAACGGTATTCTTATTGTTTAGGTACCGTTGTTTGCCGCAGTGCCATTGAATTCCTGTTTTTAGGTATTTTGTGTGTACCGGGTGTAAGAGGTATACTCTACGTATACCTTCCCTCCTTCCATAAATACCTATCCTAATTCAAGGGTCAAAAAGCATCTCCTTTGAACCATCAAACGACTTAAGGCATGGAGGGGGGGGGGGGTCATCTTGTATTGGATAAAACTAGAAAAAACGCTATGCCAAAATGTGTCACTAAATTTTGTTACGAAGTGTCGATTAGGACCGATTTTATTGCCATAAAGAAGTTGTAGAGGCTTCTGCATTTTTATGCTGAAAACGGTAATTAGATGATCCTTCAACGAGGTTCAAATTTCATTTTAAATACTCTCAGGTGCATGTGACAGGCTAATGTCTAACCCCATTACATCAGCTAACCTCTGC
The DNA here is from genome assembly GCA_030710605.1 of Cordylochernes scorpioides. Lineage (NCBI taxonomy): Eukaryota > Metazoa > Arthropoda > Arachnida > Pseudoscorpiones > Chernetidae > Cordylochernes > Cordylochernes scorpioides. The sequence goes on along the minus strand of CP092865.1, from coordinate 32,465,754 downwards.
TACCTGGGTGGTGTCCAGAAATGGCCACGACAATCCGACGGCTGCTGTACGCCATCGGACTCTGGACATGTTTCGGGTATCTCTTCTTCCGCGTGGCGTACCCCGAGCTGGCCTTGTCCCCCACGGTGCCACGGGGGGAGGACCCTGCCTGGGAGCGCATGCCGCTGGTGGACGCTGGGCCCCATATGACCGACCGGGAGCTGCTGGCCTCGCTGTCCAACAGGTCCAACCTGCCCCGAGCCTACTGGGGCCGGCCTCACCAGTCCTCGGCCCCTGAGGACTCCTGCGTGGCCTACCCCAGCCTGTACGACCTCCAGTTCAACAACTTCTACTGGCAGGTGCTGGATGATGGCGCCAACGGCAGCTTCTATCTCTTCGGTGCCTACTTCGACAACCGGACACGTCCCAGGCAAGTTCGTCTTGTCGGGATGATTGACCGGATCAAGCCTCCACCTTCGTATTGCCTGCTGTGGTTCTCGGAGATGGACGCCCCGGTTACTTCGCAGTCTACCTACATTTACTCCTGGTATAAGAAGTGGGGTAACTACAAGGATCACATCCTGCAGCCCTTCATCATCTCCTGCCCCCTCCCTGCCAGGTTCGCCGACCTGGTGCCATCCTCTGTCTCCCTGGTGGCAAAGAAGTGCGATCAGCCTACCAACAACCTCCGGGTCATCCACAATGTCCCACCTGTCAAGAAAGACTTTGCAGTCTGCGTTAAAGGTCTAGACTTCCTACACGACGACTTGAGTGTTAGATTGGTTGAGTGGCTTGAACTTCTCAGACTACTGGGAGCCGACAAGGTCTTCCTCTACGAATTAGAAGTCCATCCCAACATTTCTAAAGTCCTCCAGTATTACCAGAAAGACTCATTCGTTGAATTGACTCCCATATCCTTACCAGGACATCAACCAAACATCCCAGGATTCCGTCATCTATATCTCAAGTCACGAATGGTGTCAAAGAGGCAGAACGAGATCATTCCTTACAACGATTGCCTCTACCGGAACCTGAACGCCTATAGGTACGTGGTCCTCTTGGACATTGACGAAGTCATCATGCCAGTCCGACATAACAGCTGGCATGAGCTCATTCAAGAAGTCCATCGCCAGGCGGGAAATACTTCCAGGAGCAGCTACAACGTCCGCAACGTCTACTTCTTGGACGATCTACAGGATGGGGAGGAGATGCGACATCAAGCCCATGAGCAAGGCATTCCCTACTATCTACACATGCTCCAGCACGTCTACCGATCCAAGAACTTCACAACTCCTGGAAGTTTTGTGAAATGCTTCCACAATACTGATTCAGTCGTTTCACTACACAACCATTTCCCTCTAGACTGCCTCGGCGCATGTACAACCTTCCCCATCGACACGACTCTGGCACAACTACAGCACTACCGCAAAGACTGCCCACGATCTATCAAGGACATCTGTAAGAACGACTACCGCAAGTTTACAGTAAGAGACACTACCATCTGGAGGTACAAGTCTGAACTTGTCCACAGAACTACACAAGTTCTTCAGAATCTTGGCTTTTTCTCGTGATGTCACACCATTCGTTTCTAGGTACACTACCGAGCTTTAGTCAACCAAATATGTGATGTCAAACTTGTGATGGACATGTATGAGCAAGTTATTGAATCAAGTCAACACTTTTTTTAGTTTTGTTATAATAATTTTACATCTTAAAAATTACGTGGCCCAGATGGCACTCATATTTGTTTTAAAATGAAATTCGCAAAGACGAAGTATTTTATTTTAGCAACGTTTGGGCAGAAATGTTTTACCTTGTTAAGATACCAAATTTTTAAAAATATTTAGTTTTGTAATCGATTTATTGCTTTCATTTTTCTTCCTAAAAACTATGCTACTTGGTCTAAAAATTATTTCTTCTAAACCAGAGAGCAGTGCCTTGTTTCCGACAATTGTACCTTGGTTTGCAAAGGTTATGGGAAAAATCACCACAACAGATATAACCGGAAAATAAAGAAGTGAAATACCATTCAAAATATCAAACTGACGAACAAATATAACAACAAATGGATCTGTCTAAATAATATATAAATAGAATTTCGAACAAATATTTCATTTTGTAAGAACATATGTTAAATAGGAAATTTCCATATTACAGTTTGGTTTGAAGAAGTATCTAAATACTAAAAATCCAAGTTTGTGGCTTTTCCCGAATTTTTGTAAACCAAATCTATTGTTAATTGTTGTGAAATTTCGGTGCATATGTAGCTGTTTTGAATGGTAAGTCAACTATTGTTTGTATACTTAGCCCCCGTATTTATTTCTACACAATTCTATAAGTTTATACATCCACACTATACACATTTGTATATTCACAATTAGAAAAAATCACTTGTCACTCTTAAATATGAATCAAGAAATTTGGCTCATTAGCTCTGATCAGAAAACACAGATTGCCACAACATTTGCCAATTTAGACTAATATGCAGCAGATTGGCCTTTTGTCTGAATTTACCGAAGCTATTCTTTGATCTGTACGTTCTCTCTGAGCTGAGAACATCACCAAAATGTTTTGATACGTTTTTAACATAAGAAGTATTTTTTCACACCGTAATTTTTCCTTTTCTGATTTTGAAATCAATATAGTGTTTAAACCTGTTCAACGATGATTAAGGATCCGACAAATATATCATTGTATCAAGAATTCGTTGAATTGGGGAACATAGTACTAAATATCGCTTACATTTCCTGCATGTTAATACATAAAATATCAAAGACGTGTAAACATATTTAAATGACTCAGTCCTAAGACCAATCTGTCTTCTCCTCCTAATGCCGCGTAAAGCGTGTCTACGCCCAGGCTCTGCTTCACATAGACGGCCTAAACTTCTGGTCTAGGGAGCCGACCTTTCTCTAATGGCCTGAAAGTATTTCTATTCCTGAAGGGTAGGCTGACTGAAACCTAAGCTCGATCTAACACCAAACAACTCAACGCTAACTCCACTAACTCACACAGCTTTTATTTTCGAATTAAAAACAATATTTCTAATAAAGCATATTTACATATCTCTGGAATATTTATATAAATTGATTTACATAACTCAGATTTCCCTATTACAAAGAATAGATTAACATAACTGTTTTCCGACAACTCCCACCTTGAGTTTCCCAGGAAACTCAATGCAAAGTCGAAAAAGGATGGTCCTTTCTGCATCTCTCTTTTTGGTGGTTTCCAAAGTAGTCTTTAAGATCTTCTCCTCGGCCTTCAATTGGTGATAAGGATAGTTGTATTGGTTTCTCTATTCACTTGGTCAACGATTGTAGGACGAAGGTGTCCTCTTGATCTGGCGCCTTCAATGCATCTTTCTATCATTCTTTCTAATAGACTCTCTCTACCATGTCTTAGCACATATGGCCTATCCAATTCAACTCCCGTTGCCTTAATGAAATTTCGCTCTCTCCCGTTAGTGTTTATCATTCAAAAGAGATAATTTATAATAGAAACCGATTATCTTGGTGATCATTCAAATATAAATAAATTGGGAATATTTACAATCAATTATCATATCGAAGAAATAAAACATTTTTAAATGGGATTCATTTTAAATAATTTTAGGCAAACTAAAATAAAAACTAGGGCTGAATCGTTAAATCAAAGTTAAACTATATTTATAATATGTGTGGATCACTCTTTCGCTATCCTTTATGTTTATATCTATATTATATATGATTTTTTAAAATAAATTATTATTTTTATAAACATGTCCTCTCTGTTTTCATTATATGTTTGTAAATATTTATCGTACATTTACATTTATACGATATTTTGAAGCATTTTTTAATATTTTACAATATACAGTAGAACCTCCCTTTAGCGGACACCCAGCTAGCAGACACTTCTCCACAAAGGACAGTTTTCATTTGCAAAATTACCATTTTTGCTATTTAGCAACTCTCCGGTAAAAGGACACCTCTCCCTAAAGGACACTTTGACTCTGCAATTAGGTGTCCTCTACAGGAAGGTTCTACTGTATATTCCATATACAATTGTATAATATAACTATTCAGTATTGTTTATACTTTCCATGTATCATATATTTACCAACACCTGTGTCAAGTTTAGAATTCCATTTTTAGCATTTAAAACTTTATTTCCTATTTTTCTCTATGGTGAATTTTTATATTTTATTTATTTGCAGTTCAATTTATTAAGTTCATTTTTGTTTTATTAAATGTATAAAAAAAGTATCTCCTATATTTAAATTGAATAAAAGCTGTCAATATTTGGCAATATCTTGTATTGTTTAATATGAAAGGTTAGGTTGAGTTAAACGGGGTCTACATCTTGGGTTAATTTTGAAGAATTCTAGTTTACGGATAATATATTCAGATGAAAGATTTAGGTGTTGTTTATAACTTGTGAAGATATTCTAAAAGCGTTTTAAAAAGTTTTTTTCCCTACGCTCTTTAGATTTCTCTTAATAAACGATTTCTTTAACTATTTTCAAATTTTCATGGAATCCATGAGCAAGAGCCATACCAATCTTCTCTGTATTATTTTCTTTATTGTTTCAGCTATCAAACCGACCAAAGACCGGTTAATATTTTATATAGCCTTTTTAATGGAACAATTACATTAACGAAAAAGTATTGTGAAAACAGTGATATTTTTAACAAATGAAAACATTAAGACGCGAATGTTTCTTTTCACAAATAAATCAAACTTCTACTGTCCTTACTGCGATTTAAAAATATTGGAAGGGCTTGGCTCCCAGCTGTTTCGCCAATTTAATCTACCAGGCCGCTTCTTTAGAGCTCTAATACTGTATTATTATTTATTTAGGTAAAACCCGGATTCCTGAAGCATACTAAAGTCGCCAACTATCCGGGTTGGTCTTTAGACTTCACGTCTAATGGTGGCAGCAGACATCCAGTTTATCAGGTGTCGCCAGGCTGACTTGTGCTTGGGGATGTTCTGCAGGTCTTCAGGGGCAAATATATTTATTCCTAAGAGGGTGGCTGTTTGGAACCTATGAAGGTGGTAGGCGGGACATCTGAAGAGAAGGTGGTCGACAGTATACTGTATTGGATCATTCTGCTTATATATGTTTCACTGAAGGCTGAATTCTTAGAAATGGTATTCAAGCAAACTATGGACATAAGATTTTAGGACAGTAGAATTACATTTAAATATTTGCATCGAGCAATGCTCTTCCGCAAACAATAAGGACAATGTCCGTTAGGCATAAATAATACAAAGCAATAACGCGCCATCTATATATAACAAATGAAAACATTAAGACGCGAAAATGTTTCTTTTCACAAATATATTAAACTTCTTCTGTCCTTACAGCGATGAGTGTTATTTTATCGTTCCTATTGTACTAATTGCATCATCGAACAAGTAAAGCAGACATAATTTCCTTTGAATTGTTCCTATAGTGGTGTAACGTTCGCTAATCTTCTCTGTATCGTTCCTATGGCGACAATGTCGTGGCCACATAATCTCAATATTGTTCCTAAGGCATTGATTGATGGTTCAATCAAGCATGGCAAGACTATGTCAACATCCTTTTGTGGCGTTCCTATTGTAGTAATTGTACTGCCAAACATGTCACAGGTTCAATGCTAATTCTCTCTCCGTCGTTCCTAATAAAGTTGATGCCAAACTAGTTTGTAATCAAGCCATGAAGAAGTTCATATCACAATATGATACATTTTAAAAATATTTTTACTTGCAATTTGCGGAAGAAGAATGCTCTAAATATATTATACTAGACGGGTGACCCGGGCTTCGCCCCGGGATTGACCCGTGTGCATATCTACCCGAGTTATATATATTTTGATAAGATTTTTTTTATAATTGGTTGTTATTAGCATTATCTATTTGTTTGCATCAGCATAATTTAATCTAATCTTTGATAGAGGTCGCTGTTCGTGAGCTAAGTAGAATAATTTGAATATATAGTTTTAATAATTGATTTATATATTTTTAAAATAGCCTATCGTCTTCCCCGTATTTTTTTACCTATGTATGAAAATTTTTGTTGGAATTAGTGAACTACTGCGAATTTGTATACCGGACATATACAAACATACAAACATTCATTTTTATATATATAGAAGAAGATATTTATAATTGTATGTATTTCTACTGTCCTCAAATCTTATGTCCATAGTTCATGTAAAATATCCTTTCCTAGAATCTAGTTTGAGCATTGGTATAAAAAGGGAAACAGCCTAATTCAATATTATAGCGCTATGGTAGATTAAACTGGCAAAACTCTGGGAGAGTTCACCACTGATGAACCAGACCCTCCCATGTGTGTGTGAAATGTTTCACAAGTATTTAAGTTTAATATATGTGTAAAAACGTGTCAGATCGCGCTTTGTGGCGAGGTCTAAGACATCGCAACTCCCTTCAAAATCCCTTAATGTAGACCCCTTTCAATAGACTTCAATTTCCAATTATTCCTTCACACATCTCCTCTTTTATATCCAAGAGTAATTTAATACCAAACATTGGTTTCTAGAAAACACTATAGAGAGCAAAATATGATGTAGATCGGGTAAATTGAACTAAATAATGACAGAACATTTTTCAAAGGGTAAAGGCAGTGCCTCGTTACTTTATTGACATCCCATACCTCCTCTTACTACGAGTCTCTTCCACGACTCAAATTGGATGAAACTTCCTAGACAGCATGGCATATAATGTTACAAACATGTTTATGTCAGCACTATCCTTTTCTAACGTGTTTCTAGAATTACCCGCACTTATATAACAATACGTTTATAGTGCGCTGTTGGACGAAAACCCGGAATAAGCGAAGTTCTATTATGGATATAGGGGTAAAAACATATTCATCTTTTTATAATTAAAATTGTATTAAATTCGAATTCGTTACTCGTCGCCATATATTTTCTACATTCTTACATGTTTGATATTATGATGCACTAGCGCGCCATCTGTTATCAAAATTCGAAACTATTTTAAAGGCGTAAGATTCTTTTTGATATTAAACAATTTCTACTGCCCTTACTGCAATGGAAAAATTAATGATAGGGCCTGGCTCATCAGTGGTGAACCCTCTCAGCGGTTTCGCCAGTTTAATCTATCATACCGCTGTTATATTGCATTTTTGGAACTTCCTTTTATAATGATACTGTTGATAGACTCTTTTAATGGGTATTTTAGAAAAATGGTAGATTTTAAACTGGCGAAACCGCTGAGAGAGTTCACCGCTGATGAGCCAGGCCCTCTCATTAATTTTTCCATTGCAGTAAGGGCAGTAGAAATTGTTTAATATCAAAAAGAATCTTACGCCTTTAAAATAGTTTCGAATTTTGATGTTTGATAATATCTTTATCAGTTTTCTATTTCAAAGGAGGTGTCGCGATATGGGGTTAATAAGAATATAAACAGTAGAGTAATGCGTTTCTTTATTTGTGCAAAGGGCAATCTTTCGGATGTTTATGATTCTTCTACAGACATCGTTATGCATCTCTGTATAAGGATCATAAACATCCGAAAGCTTGCACTTTGCACGAATAAAGAAACGCATTACTCTACTGTTTATATTCTTATTTTATTTTTATAGCAATTTTATCTTCTAAAGGTGAATGATCCTAATAATACCAAAATAACAATTTGAAACTTCCTAGTATGTCATTTGCAATGCATATTGAATAACGGTAAAGGATTAGTTGGGTGGGAGAATTGGAGGATGGAAGAATGGATGGGTATGGCCCTACCCTCGGGACGGCAGGACTCCTGTACCAACTGTACATCATCGCTACACCTTCTACTTTAGGTTATAAGGTTGTTCCAAAAGTTCGTTTTTTTCTTAAAACTTTGTTTTTCTTATTACTTGGCGAATAATATCATACGGCGAATACATAATAATAATACAATTACTATATACATAATACAAAGACATTATAATATTGACGAATAATATTGGTATTTCAAATTTCAGCAAGCGTTTACGAAATTTTGAGACAACTTGTAATTTTTATTGTTTTGCTAAAATTTATTAACTAGAATATAAATAAAAACCTTGTAATGATTCCTTATAAAAAGAAAGCATATGTTTCATTTTGAAATTTGTTTTTGCCATTCAGAATCCATAGATACAAAAAGTAAATTATTCAATCTGCTTCACTTTTTATAACCTTTCGCCTTACATATCTTGTTATATTTATTGATGTGTTGTGGCTATATATACATATGGATGAAGATTTCCTATAACTCTAAATTATAATGTTTCATATGTTTGAGAGAGAGAAATTAATTATTTTATTTATATATATAATATAGATTATTCATTTTATTGCAGTTTTATATAAACCTGCTTCACTCATCGTTTGTTATACTATTTTGTCAATATTTATTGATGTGTGTTGTATCTATCTATCTATATATAAATGGATGCAAATTTTGAAATCATGTAACTCTCAATCCTATTGTGTTATGTCAATTCTTATTTACATATATTTCCGAAAATCCCAGCTTTAATTCCATACCCCAAATGTAAACATTAAGACGCGAATGTTTTTTTTTTTTTACCTATCAATCAAACTTATTTGTATTAATTACATACCTATTACATTGATAAAAAGATGTGGGTATAATTACCAGAATTATTTCCATTTGTCAAAGTATTAAAGCATGAAATCCAATGTGATGAACTTCCCCTCTCTAAGTGACTATGTAAAATAGAAAATTACTTAACCTAAATTTGAATAAAAACAACTTCCAGGAGAGACCAAGAGAATCTATATTAAGGTTCTCGCTCATGGGAGGTGCAATTGTGTAAACAAAGAGTTGTTTGTACCTCTATAATACATCTTTGTCTTCTATACAGTTTCTGCCCGATTTGACGGCGTGTGACAAAGTGGTTACCAAGTTCTGAAATCATTTCTCTATGGTGGAGAGATTACTCTGCAGAAACTGAACTAACAGACGGTGTTTCCTGTAAATCTCTCACTACTACTAGATGTATGTATCATCACAATGTTATTGTATTCCAATGTATAGTTTTACACAGGTTTTGTACTGCCAAAAATTAAATTATTTTTTCAACCGTTGAACGAGTCTTATTGAAGACATTGTAGTCACCATACACACCCCCATATTCTATATATATAACCATTGTGTTCTGCATACGTTTACCCACCTATATTTGAAGTTCTGAGTGAAAAGAAATATATAGAGATTCTAGAACAAGCATGTCAAACTCAAATCCTAACACGGGCCAAATAAAAAAGTAATAAGATTATGTGGGCCGCAAAAAAAGAAAACAAGTAATTAAATTTTTATAGTAAAATTTATGTAGGTTTATTTTAAAAAATACTAATAAGAAAAAGAAAGTAAAGTTAATATTTTCTCCCTGATATTTGGCATCTCTTTTCTGCTACCATCTTTCCTACTTCGGGTGAAATCTTGTTCGCAGTGATTAATTTTAAAACTGACCCAAGGTGAACGTCAGTAATTCTCGATCTGATTGGAGACTTATTTCCTTTCATAAGTGAAAATAACTGCTCGCACCGATAAGTGCTTCCAAACATGGACATAATTTCATATGCTAATTTTCGAGTGTTTTCAAATCTGGCTGGCAAATATTTGTAAAATTCAGAAACGCCAACTTCAATGAATTTTGCCTTTAAATCTTTAGAATCTAGAAAGTACGGCTAACACAAAATTCCTAGTGAAAAAATAGTACAAATGTGAAATTTTACTGGGGGGTAAGGTGCATAAATTAAGAGAATAAAAAAAAAGGTATTTCCTTATCGTGACCTGAGAGTGGTTAGCTTTTCTTGATTAATAAAGAATGGGTATTTGGCCAATTCTGGAATAATTAAAAATCAACAAGAATAGTTGATATTTATTCCAACAGGTTGGGCAAGCAACTTTCAGTTGCACGATAAGGAGATACCTTTTTTTCCTAAAATACCTAGTGTTTCTAAGCCTAAGCAAACTTTTGCAATTTGCTTTCAACTTATATTTTAACATTATTTTAATATAAAATATAAGGTTATGTCTGGAAGAAGTCCCTGTCATAGTTTTGACTCTCGAATATACAAGTTTGTCTGAAATATACAAATATTTGCATACTCCGGAGTTAAATATTTATTACGACAATATATTAATGGTTTGAGAGAGTTAAAGCCAGGAAGCCAGAAAGTTGAGCCAAAGGAAAGAACAAATGTCAGTATTTGACGCTGATGCTTTGGCAAAATACAAGACAATTAAACAAAAAATAAGAAAAATCAAATATTCGAGATAAATTCTGAGAGAAAAATGACAAAAACCACAAGACTCAGAACGAAACACTATAAAGGAATGATAATACATTCAGATGGCACAAGAACCTATAGGACATGCAACAACTGTCCTGGTGTGGAACTAACACCTACTCATATATTCTCATGCCCAGCAATGGCCGCAGTCTTGCAGAAAATTGACATAGACCCAGAGCAGCAGCTTTACACACCCAAGATAGTGAACATTGCTGCTGCTGTGATAGAGATGCATGGAGACATCTGAGGATCTTCATTGGACACGACAACAACAACAGAGAGTTAAAAGGCATTATACATATTGAATATATAATTATATATTTTAATAAGGCGTTCCTGGATAGATGTATAAGAAAATAAAACATTGTAAATATTTCGAGGGATTGCTCTCTCTTTATCATATAGATATCATATTATTTTTTGTACAATAAGTTAATAAAAGAGGAACAATTCTTCGAAATGTTTTGAACAATTTGTTTTTCTTTTATAAATGAAGGTAAGCCTTTATTATATCATTATATTAATTATGTATCATCATCATTACCAGTGCTCCTATTTGACTACCAATAATAGAATTCTGTTAATTCAACAGTGGAGAGCAAATATTTCCCCAAGGGGGGAAGGGGGGGGGGGTGATTCAGTCTTCGCTTGGTCATTTTCTCGTCTAGCTTCTTAATAATCAAGGATAATAAAGAAAGCCTACCTATATCTGTGTTAGATTTTAAGGAATTAATCCTTTTTATTCTATTATTAATCGATAAAAATGTTTACAAACTACAAACCTCATGGGAACAGAATTTAACGATGGTACAGTGCTACATAAGGTATAGAGTTTGAGAATATGTTTTATTCACATTTTTATGGTCCTTATTAGTATAGAGGCGGCTTCTAAAGTATTTCATGATATCTTACGGGAGGAGCTATATATATAAAATCTATCTAATTTACCAAAAGGTGTATAAGTGACACGTTCTTTATCACATACAGTACGTTCCGACTGGGGGGCTATGGACAAAATTGCATTGTCTAAATTCATTTTTAAATAGAGAGAAAGATGCCTCTCTTTTCTTGCTTTATGTTTATACAAGTATAAATTAAGCCCCTTAAGGATGATCTTGGAACAGTGAAAGAAGTACATCTAGTGAGTCAACTTGTGCGCATCTCCACTTTTGTATAATAATGATTAATGTCTTTGAGTCATCCATGGAGAGAGGTTGTAAATATGCAAAGACAATAAAGAGAGAAGTGATTGGAACCGAAGAGATCGAACAGAGATCAATAACAAGATTGATCGCGGCCAGATCGTGAGGTTAGAAGTGTGTTGTAAGCCCCGGTTTCACCTATCCATCTGTACCACTTATCTTCTCTTGCAACAATACCTACATGGTGTAGCAGCCGCCTTCGTTTAAATGGTCTCATTACATTGGAACTTACAACTCTTCTATTGGGTGGCCAGTCTGGACTATACTGATCCCCAACCGTCATTACAGTGGAACTTATCTCCCGTTCTTTTCTTGGCCACTTCTACTGGGTGGTCAGTCTGGACTATACTGATCCCCAACCGTCATTACAGTGGAACTTATCTCCCGCTCTTTACTTATCCACTTCTACTGGGTGGTCAGTCTGGACTATACTGATCCCCAACCGTCATTACAGTGGAACTTATCTCCCGCTCTTTTCTTGGCCACTTCTACTGGGTGGTCAGTCTGGACTATACTGATTCCCAACCGTCATTACAGTGGAACTTATCTCCCGTTCTTTTCTTACTCACTTCTACTGGGTGGTCAGTCTGGACTATACTGATTCCCAACCGTCATTACAGTGGAACTTATCTCCCGCTCTTTTCTTGTCCCTTTCTACTGGGTGGTCAGTCTAGACTATACTGATTCCCAACCGTCATTACAGTGGAACTTATATCCCGCTCTTTTCTTGTCCCTTTCTACTGGGTAGTCAGTCTAGACTATACTGATTCCAAAACCGTCATTACAGTGGAACTTATCTCCCGCTCTTTTCTTGCCCCTTCTACTGGGTGGTCAGTCTAAACTATACTGATTCCCAATTGTCATTACAGTAGAATTTATCTCCCGCTCTTTTCTTACCCTTTCTACTGGGTGGTCAGTCTGGACTATACTGATTCCCAACCGTCATTACAGTGGAACTTATCTCCCGCTCTTTTCTTGTCCCTTCTACTGGGTGGTCAGTCTAGACTATACTGATTCCCAACCGTCATTACAGTGGAACTTATCTCTTGCTCTTTTCTTGTCCCTTTCTACTGGGTGGTTAGTCTAGACTATACTGATTCCCAACCGTCATTACAGTGGAACTTATCTCTTGCTCTTTTCTTGTCCCTTTCTACTGGGTGGTCAGTCCAGACTATACTGATTCCTAACCTTCATTACAGTGGAACTTAAATCCCGCTCTTTTCTTGCCCACTTCTACTGAGTGGTCGGGGGGGGGGGGGTCTAGACTATTCCTTATATAATATGACCTTATTTAGATTAAGAATGTAAATCCTATTGAATAATACAAATAATATATTTAAATATTTCGTCAGCCAAAAGATTCCAAATTATTTCCGCTTTAATTTCTACAGCATTCAATTTATGACCAATCATGGCAATATCAAGAGTTTAATGGAAAGAATTCACTCAGTGGATGATTCACTATTTTTGCGGACAAAATATTCAGGATTCTATAAGGGTGGATCAATAAAAAACGATAAAAGTTTAATAGAAAAAAAAACAAAGAAGGAAACAAATGTATATAGGTATACACATTTAAATTGAACTCTGTTGTTATATCAAAAAATTCTCAATAAAAGAAGCCATCTTGCTATATTTTTTTCCAATAAAAATGGTGACCAAAACAAACAGCTGTGCCAAATATGAAATGCGAGCAGTAATACGTTTTCTTTATCATGAAGGAGTTAAACCATTTGAAATTTACTCCAGAATGAAAGCTCTTCACGGTAATAAATTTTTATCTCAAAATCGAATTTTTGAATGGGTCAGAAAATTTAAAAGCGGCATAGAAAGTTTGGGTGACGCACCGCGACCTGGCGCCCCGGTCAAGGTTAGTGATGATGCAACCACCTGGGCCATTGACGAGATGATACAGAACGATCATCACATTAGCATTAGAGTTATTTTTGCCGAACTTAACCTTAGTTATGGGAGTGTCCAAAAAATCATTACAAACCATTTAAAGTACAGAAAATTTGCACAAGATAGGTGCCTCGGCTGCTCACAAAGGAAATGAAGGAAAAACGTCTTAACGCTTGTAAAGAGCTTTTGGAACATTATGAAATTGAGGGTGAAGGTTTTCTTGATAGAATAGTGACTGGAGATGAATCATGGATACATCATCACATTCCTGACTCTAAAGGGTCAAGTGCAGAATGGCATCACAAGGGTTCACCAACATCAAAGATGGTTGACTCTTTTTCGGGACAGTAAAGGATGCATCTTAGAAGATTATCTTCCTAAAGCCCAAACATTTAATAGCATAGTTTTTTCTGAACTCCTTTAAAAAAATAAAGCCAAAAATTCGTTCCAAAAGGCTTGGTTTGCTGAGCAAAGGTGTTTGCCTACAGCATGATAATGCTCAGCCCCACGTGGCGAATCTCACCGTTGACACCAACAATAAATTAAATTTTAAGTTATAATCCATCCTCCTTACTCTCCTGATATAGCCCCGAGTGATTATTATTTATTTGGATACTTAAAAATATTTTTAAGGGGCATGACTTTCAAGACTGATGATAAAGTTAAAAATGCGGTGCATGGATGGTTTGCCCAACACACACAAGATTTTTTTCTTAAAGGGAATTTACAAGCTACCTGACCTATGAAGAAGTGTATAGAAAGAGTAGGGGGTTATGTAGAGGATTGAAAAATAAAATTGTATTTTAGTTTGCACTTTTTAAAAATCTTTTATCGTTTTTATTGATCCACACTTGTATTAATATTTAGACATAATAACGGTATTATCTGTACTGATACAAGAAGACTAATATCTAGGAAAGTCTTTTATATCAAATTCAATAAATTTTGTACTCATTTGAGAATTCAACTAATTTTAATTGTAAGTATAATTGATTGTAAAATATATGTTATATGTATATATTTTTTAAAAATTATTTTCATTTAGGTTTAAATTAAAATTATATATATAGTATGCGCCCTGTTATACTTACTACTACTTGTGTAGATACAATAAACCTATTTTAATCATAATTCAATTTCCTGTATATATTATTAGAGAGAAAATATAGATATATAACATCTATAATGTTCTTAGCTGGACAGCGCAAATTGTTGTTATTTTTTAATAAGGTTAAATGATAAAAACATAAAATGATCTATTTAAAAATTAAAAAATGTGATTAGTTAATTATTAATAAATATGTTTTATTGTAGCAAAGAATTTATTTTACTTTATGTACGAATTATTAATTTATTGATTTTATATTATATTATATTTTGCTATTCTGGACATTTCCCTCATTGCTTAACTTGTATCTTATAAATGTTTTTTTTTTTTGTTTGTTGAAGATGACTATGGTTTGTTGAAAATGGATATGATTTGTTAAAGACGGCTATGGTTTGTTGAAGTTTACTATGGTTTGTTGAAAATGGCTATGGTTTGTTGAAGATGACTATGGTTTGTTGAAAATGGCTATGGTTTTTGAAAATAGATATGATTTGTTAAAGACGGCTATGGTTTGTTGAAGTTTACTATGGTTTGTTGAAGTTTACTATGGTTTGTTGAAATTTACTATGGTTTGTTGAAGTTTACTATGGTTTGTTGAAGTTTACTATGGTTTGTTGAAGTTTACTATGGTTTGTTGAAGTTTACTATGGTTTGTTGAAGTTTACTATGGTTTGTTGAAAAGGGCTATGGTTTGTTGAAGATGACTATGGTTTGTTGAATATGGCTATGGTTTTTGAAAATGGATATGATTTGTTAAAGACGGCTATGGTTTGTTGAAGTTTACTATGGTTTGTTGAAGTTTACTATGGTTTGTTGAAGTTTACTATGGTTTGTTGAAAATGGCTATGGTTTGTTGAAGATGACTATGGTTTGTTGAAAATAGCTATGGTTTTTGAAAATGGATATGATTTGTTAAAGACGGCTATGGTTTGTTGAAGTTTACTATGGTTTGTTGAAAATGGCTATGGTTTGTTGAAGATGGCTATGGTTTGTTGAAGATGGCTATGGTTTTGAAAATGGATATGATTTGTTAAAGACGGCTATGGTTTGTTGAAGTTTACTATGGTTAGTTGAAAATGGCTATGGTTTGTTGAAGATGGCTATGGTTTGTTGAAGATGGCTATGGTTTTTGAAAATGGATATGATTTGTTAAAGATGGCTATTTTTTGTTGAAGTTTAATATGGTTTGTTGAAAATGGCTATGGTTTGTTGAAGATGGCTATGGTTTGGTGAAGATGGCTGTGGTTTGTTGAAGATGTCTATGGTTGTTGAATGTGGCTATGGTTGGTTAAAGATGGCCATAGTTGGTTGAAGATGGCTATGGTTGGTTGGAGATGGCTATGATTGGTTGAAGATGGCTAAAGTTGGTTGAATGTGGCTATGGTTGGTTGAAGATGGCTAAGGTTAGTTGAATGTGGCTGAAGTTGGTTGAAGATGGCCATAGTTGGTTGAAGATGGCTAAAGTTGGTTGAATGTGGCTATGGTTGGTTTAAGATGGCTGAAGTTGGTTGAATGTGGCTATGGTTGGTTGAAGATGACTGAAGTTGGTTGAATGTGGCTATGGTTGGTTGAAGATGACTATAGTTGGTTGAATGTGGCTATGGTTGGTTGAAGATGGCTATGGTTGGTTTAAGATGGCTGAAGTTGGTTCAATGTGGCTATGGTTGGTTGAAGATGACTATAGTTGGTTGAATGTGGCTATGGTTGGTTGGAGATGGCTATAGTTGGTTGAATGTGGCTATGGTTGCTTGAAGATGGCTAAAGATGGTTGAATGTGGCTATGGTTGGTTTAAGATGGCTGAAGTTGGTTGAATGTGGCTATGGTTGGTTGAAGATGGCTAAGGTTGCTTGAATGTGGCTATGGTTGGTTTAAGATGGCTGAAGTTGGTTGAATGTGACTATGGTTGGTTGTAGATGGCTAAAGTTGGTTGAATGTGGCTATGGTTGGTTGAAGATAGCTATAGTTGGTTGAATGTGGCTATGGTTGGTTTAAGATGGCTGAAGTTGGTTGAATGTGGCTATGGTT
Organism: Cordylochernes scorpioides; assembly: GCA_030710605.1. NCBI lineage: Eukaryota > Metazoa > Arthropoda > Arachnida > Pseudoscorpiones > Chernetidae > Cordylochernes > Cordylochernes scorpioides. Next base: position 32,449,236 of record CP092865.1, on the reverse strand, counting down.
GGTTGAAGATGACTGAAGTTGGTTGAATGTGGCTATGGTTGATTGAAGATGACTATAGTTGGTTGAATGTGGCTATGGTTGGTTGAAGATGGCTGAAGTTGGTTGAATGTGGCTATGGTTGGTTTAAGATGACTGAAGTTGGTTCAATGTGGCAATGGTTGGTTGAAGATGACTATAGTTGGTTGAATGTGGCTATGGTTGGTTGGAGATGGCTATAGTTGGTTGAATGTGGCTATGGTTGGTTGAAGATGGCTAAAGATGGTTGAATGTGGCTATGGTTGGTTTAAGATGGCTGAAGTTGATTCAATGTGGCTATGGTTGGTTGAAGATGGCTAAAGTTGGTTGCTGTGGCTATTGTTGGTTTAAGATCGCTGAAGTTGGTTGAATGTGGCTATGGTTGGTTGAAGATGGCTAAGGTTGCTTGAATGTGGCTATGGTTGGTTTAAGATGGCTGAAGTTGGTTGAATGTGACTATGGTTGGTTGTAGATGGCTAAAGTTGGTTGAATGTGGCTATGGTTGGTTTAAGATAGCTATAGTTGGTTGAATGTAGCTATGGTTGGTTGAAAATGGCTAAAGTTGGTTGAATGTGGCTATGGTTGGTTTAAGATGGCTAAAGTTGGTTTAATGTGGCTATGGTTGGTTGAAGATGGCTGAAGTTGGTTGAATGTGGCTATGGTTGGTTGAAGATGGCTGAAATTGGTTGAATGTGGCTATGGTTGGTTTAAGATGGCTGAAGTTGGTTGAATGTGGCTATGGTTGGTTGAAGATGGCTGAAGTTGGTTCAATGTGGCTATGGTTGGTTGAAGATGGCTGAAATTGGTTGAATGTGGCTATGGTTGGTTTAAGATGGCTGAAGTTGGTTCAATGTGGCTATGGTTGGTTTAAGATGGCTAAAGTTGGTTTATGTGGCTATGGTTTGTTGAAGATGACTATGGTTTGTTGAAAATGGCTATGGTTGGTTGAAGATGGCTATAGTTGGTTGAAAATGGCTATGATTGTTTAAAGATTGCTATGATTGGTTAAAGATGGCTATGGGTGGTTGAAGATGACTATGGTTTGTTGAAGATGACTATGGTTTGTTGAAAATGGCTATGGTTGGTTGAAGATGGCTATAGTTGGCTGAATATGGCTATGATTGGTTAAAGATGGCTATGATTGGTTGAAGATGGCTATGGTTGGTTGAAGATGGCTATGGTTGGTTGAAGATGGCTATAGTTGGTTGAATATGGCTATGGTTGGTTGAAGATGGCTATGGTTGGTTAAAGATGGCGATGGTTGGTTGGAGATGGCTATAGTTGGTTGAATATGGCTATGATTGGTTAAAGATGGCTATGGTTGGTTGAAGATGGCTAAAGTTGGTTGAATGTGGCTATGGTTGGTTGAGATAGCTATAGTTGGTTGAATGTGGCTATGGTTGGTTTAAGATGGCTATAGTTGGTTGAATGTGGCTTTGGTTGGTTTAAGATGGCTAAAGTTGGTTGAATGTGGCTATGGTTGGTTGTAGATGGCTAAAGTTGGTTGAATGTGGCTATGGTTGGTTGAAGATGGCTAAAGTTGGTTGAATGTGGCTATGGTTGGTTGAAGATGGCTATAGTTGGTTGAATGTAGCTATGGTTGGTTTAAGATGGCTATAGTTGGTTGAATGTGGCTTTGGTTTGTTTAAGATGGCCAAAGTTGGTTGAATGTGGCTATGGTTGGTTGTAGATGGCTAAAGTTGGTTGAATGTGGCTATGGTTGGTTGAAGATAGCTATAGTTGGTTGAATGTGGCTTTGGTTGGTTTAAGATGGCTAAAGTTGGTTGAATGTGGCTATGGTTGGTTGAAGATGGCTAAAGTTGGTTGAATGTGGCTATGGTTGGTTGAAGATGGCTATAGTTGGTTGAATGTAGCTATGGTTGGTTTAAGATGGCTATAGTTGGTTGAATGTGGCTTTGGTTGGTTTAAGATGGCTAAAGTTGGTTGAATGTGGCTATGGTTGGTTGAAGATAGCTATAGTTGGTTGAATGTGGCTATGGTTGGTTGAAGATGGCTAAAGTTGGTTGAATGTGGCTATGGTTGGTTGAAGATGGCTATAGTTGGCTGAATGTAGCTATGGTTGGTTTAAGATGGCTATAGTTGGTTGAATGTGGCTTTGGTTGGTTTAAGATGGCTAAAGTTGGTTGAATGTGGCTATGGTTGGTTGAAGATGGCTGAAGTTGGTTGAATGTGGCTATGGTTGGTTGAAGATGGCTATAGTTGGTTGAATATGGCTATAGTTGGTTGAAAATGGCTATGATTGGTTAAAGATTGCTATGGTTGGTTAAAGATGGCTATGGGTGGTTGAAGATGACTATGGTTTGTTGAAGATGACTATGGTTTGTTGAAAATGGCTATGGTTGGTTGAAGATGGCTATAGTTGGTTGAATATGGCTATGGTTGGTTTAAGATGGCTATAGTTGGGTGAATATGGCTATGATTGGTTAAAGATGGCTATGATTGGTTAAAGATGGCTATGGTTGGTTGAAGATGGCTATGGTTGGTTGAAGATGGCTATAGTTGGTTGAATATGGCTATGGTTGGTTGAAGATGGCTATGGTTGGTTAAAGATGGCTATGGTTGGTTGGAGATGGCTATAGTTGGTTGAATATGGCTATGATTGTTTAAAGATGGCTATGGTTGGTTGAAGATGGCTAAAGTTGGTTAAATGTGGCTATGGTTGGTTGAAGATAGCTATAGTTGGTTGAATGTGGCTATGGTTGGTTTAAGATGGCTATAGTTGGTTGAATGTGGCTTTGGTTGGTTTAAGATGGCTAAAGTTGGTTGAATGTGGCTATGGTTGGTTGTAGATGGCTAAAGTTGGTTGAATGTGGCTATGGTTGGTTGAAGATGGCTAAAGTTGGTTGAATGTGGCTATGGTTGGTTGAAGATGGCTATAGTTGGTTGAATGTAGCTATGGTTGGTTTAAGATGGCTATAGTTGGTTGAATGTGGCTTTGGTTGGTTTAAGATGGCTAAAGTTGGTTGAATGTGGCTATGGTTGGTTGTAGATGGCTAAAGTTGGTTGAATGTGGCTATGGTTGGTTGAAGATAGCTATAGTTGGTTGAATGTGGCTTTGGTTGGTTTAAGATGGCTAAAGTTGGCTGAATGTGGCTATGGTTGGTTGAAGATGGCTAAAGTTGGTTGAATGTGGCTATGGTTGGTTGAAGATGGCTATAGTTGGTTGAATGTAGCTATGGTTGGTTTAAGATGGCTATAGTTGGTTGAATGTGGCTATGGTTGGTTGAAGATGGCTGAAGTTGGTTTATGTGGCTATGGTTTGTTGAAGATGACTATGGTTTGTTGAAAATGGCTATGGTTGGCTGAAGATGGCTATAGTTGGTTGAAAATGGCTATGATTGGTTAAAGATTGCTATGATTGGTTAAAGATGGCTATGGGTGGTTGAAGATGACTATGGTTTGTTGAAGATGACTATGGTTTGTTGAAAATGGCTATGGTTGGTTGAAGATGGCTATAGTTGGTTGAATATGGCTATGGTTGGTTTAAGATGGCTATAGTTGGCTGAATATGGCTATGATTGGTTAAAGATGGCGTTGATTGGTTAAAGATGGCTATGGTTGGTTGAAGATGGCTATGGTTGGTTGAAGATGGCTATAGTTGGTTGAATATGGCTATGGTTGGTTGAAGATGGCTATGGTTGGTTAAAGATGGCTATGGTTGGTTGAATATGGCTGTGGTCGAATACGGGAGCTGTCGCTTGCTCGCCGGGAGTCAACGGGCGCGCGCATGCGCCGGGAAGCCACTCGCCCGCCGGCAGCCGACGGGAGCGGTCGCTTGCTCGCCGGGAGTCAACGGGCGCCGACATTTACTCGCTGGCAGCCAACGGGCAGATGTTTATTGTGTTTGAATAATACATTTAATCATGTAAACCCGGGCGTTGCCGGGCAACCCTAGGAAGCAAGATGTATACAAGGTGTAGACAAGATGAAGATCTAGATGAAGATTAAAACGTTTTTAAAATATATTCGCACTCGGGTAAAACCCGGGCGTTGCCCGGGCCATTCGTCTAGTTCCTGATAAATAGTAGAGAGTAGGTATATTAATTGGGTAAATATTATATAATAAATAAATATAAAGATTTATCAATTTTGTGTGATAGATTTTCAATTCATAGGAATTTGCTTTTATTGTGCAGTCGTGACATCATGATAAATATAATAAAATAACTCTAAATTAACATTTGCTTTAATTGAGCTGATAGAAATAGTAAAAAGGGTTGGCCAAATATCAGGGAACAGGTTAAATCAATGAATAGTTGATTTATATTCCACCAGACGGCGCTCTGCCTTCTGAAAAACACATATGCGCCTGGTCAGGATATGCCTTTTTTAATTTTTAATATCAATACCTGACCTTTTTATTTTTTCTGTTGTTTTTTTCATGTGTTAAGCGTATTTACGCAAGTTTGGCCTCAAATACCCATTTCTTGATTTCTCAGGAAGCCTCTGGGACCAAAAAATATTTTTGTTCGCAGTGGTACCACCTACTCCACGCTGACGAGCGCCAACAGCGCGAAACGCGTTCGTGGATGGCTTTTCTTGATTTATCAAGAAATTGGGTTGGCCAAATATCAGGAAATAGGTTAAATCAATGAATAGTTGATTTCTGTTCCACCAGATGGCGCTCTGCCTTCTGAAAAGCACATGTGCTCCTGGTCAGGAGAGAGATATGCCTTTTTTTATTTTTAGTGGAGTAATTTATATATATAACAAAATAATCAATAATAAAAAATTAAAAGAATCTTGAAACTTAAATACTTAAAGTTATTTTTAGACATAAGTTAATTTGAGAAACAAATACCTGACTTGAGGCGATTAAAAGAAAGTAAATAAAAATATTCTCGGTTACTAATTTACATATTAAAAATAATGAAAACATATCATGACCTTTTTAGACCTCATGTGCTTTTTAGATTGCAGAACGCCACCTAGTGGAACAGAAATCAACTAAACATTGATTTAGCCTGTTCCCTGATATTTGACCAACCCAATTTCTTGATAAATCAAGAAAAGCCATCCACGAACGCGTTTACATATTTAGAAAATGTTTTGTTCCTGTCGAGGGAAAACAACAACAATAAATTTATATAGTGTAAAACGACACCATCTGGCGGTCGACTTCACTGAGTTGTTATAGAAAACATATACAGGGTGCTTCCAAAAAATGTATACACACTTTGAACTTCCATAGAAAATTTATTTACCGTTCTACAAAGTTAAATTTCAGGAAAATAGAAAACTGAAAGTCCAATATAAATGAAACATAAATAACAAATGTTAATACTGTTCAAATTGGTGACCTGCAGCATCAATACAATTCTGAGTACGGGCCAGTGGATAGGACGCAGGGGGCCAATCGAGTTTCCAGCACGCTCTCCAGACCTTACACCACTGGATTTCTTCTTGTGGGGCACAGTAAAAGATGGGGTGTACAAACGTAAACCACGTAACCTAGACATTCTTTGGAATGAGATTCAAGCAGTGTGTAGAGAAATCTCATTGGACGTTTTGATACGATGTACAGAATCTGTGGTGACTCGTACTCAGAATTGTATTGATGCTGCAGGTCACCAATTTGAACAGTATTAACATTTGTTATTTATGTTTCATTTATATTGGACTTTCAGTTTTCTATTTTCCTGAAATTCAACTTTGTAGAACGGTAAATAAATTTTCTATGGAAGTTCAAAGTGTGAATACATTTTTTTTGAAGCACCCTGTATTTTGATTTTTTTTTCTATTTAAAAAATATTATGGATGGAAATTTTGACGGGGGGAAATTTGTGTATGAAAATAAAGGTAACTTCTCTCGTCAAAACTAACGCTAATTTAAGGGCCATCTATTCACCGTCTTTGCAAACTAGCGGTCTCGGGTCGGTGACAAAACCAACACCACCAGTTTTAGCAAACTGAGAAGCGTCCACCTGGAACCCTGATTTCGGGATAAAAGCCTTCTTCAGTACAGGGTAGACTTTATTTCATTTGATTCCTTGTGGATCTCATGTCTTCCCTGGACTAAAGAGGAACATTAGCCCGAAACCATAGTATCCGTGTGTTCTCAGTTTGCTAAAGCTGGTGTTTGTCACCGACCTGAGTCCACTAGTTTACGGAAATAGTCAATAGATGGCGCTTATTTTAGAGTTGTTTTTATTTTTTTACCGGAGAGGCGACTTTTATATATATATATATGCGAAAAATAATAAAAAATAGTTTTAAAATATAAAAATGGTCAGGTGTTGATATTAAAAACAAAATTGGCATTTCTTGACCGTTCACATGAGCATTTTAGATAGCAGAGAAACTCCGCCTTTGCCGGTCCCAAGCCCGGATGAAAAAGGAGGAGGGGGAGCAGTAACAAGCTCGGTAAAAAACCTGGGTTCAGCTGGCCCGGCTGATAGTACCTTGTAAGGGCTCCTAATCCAGGGATACAGGATGAGCAGCGTTTGTGCTCCATGTTAGGAGCGGCTGCACATGGCGTCTGCTTCTCATGTCAGAGGCAGCCATTTTTTTTTTTTTGGAGCTAAGTCGGCCTGCCACTGAGTAGTGCTCCCAGTCTTAATGACAAAGGCAGACGCATTTTACCTCACCCAGTGTGGAGATAAGAAAGAAGAAGAAGAGATGGCAGAGCGCCATATATAATCCCATAAAAAAGAACTACCTAGATCTAATGATTTTAAAATGATTTATCCTAAATAAATTTTAAATTATGTTACCTACTCTACTACACAATATTAATTATTGTAAATAGTTTCACGCTCAATTATCTAGATCGGATATAGCGTGTCTTTTTTGCAACTGGTAATAAATAAATGAGTACATTTAAAAAAAAAGGCAGAAGATAGAGTGTGTCAGCAAAAATTATTAGACTTTCCATTATTTACAAAGCACAATAATATACTGTAGATTCTCTTCAGTAAAAAAAAAATACAGGAAATCTTCAAACTCATTTCCTTTCTTTTTTTAATTTCAGAACTAGTATTTATGCCATATGATGTCTCTAAAAAAAGCAGAATCAAGGACAATACACCTCAAGTGATTTACAGAATGATCACATTAGACAATAAGAATAGAACGAGAAAGTGCGGTCGTTTGTAAGAGAAAAAAAAAGAAGCAATTCCATTGGAGAGAAAGTGTAAGTTACCTATCACGGAAGAGGAAACCGACAATTATGGAAGGGAGATGAGTGTTGCCTACAAGTGGGTAGTATTCTTGGCCAGGTTGTCATTTCTACGCCGTGGAATTCCGTCTTTTATAAAGAGGGAGTTTCCCTTAAATTTTCCCAACTAATATAATTCAAAACAAAGACTTTTACTGACACATAAAGTTTTCTAAAAAAATAAACTTTAACAATATATACAATAAAAGAAAAAAAATTATATATATATATAATAATAATAATAATAATAATAAAAAGATGCCTTCTCCCATGCCAATCATTATACTTGTAAATATCTGTATATTCAACTACTCATAACCACCATTTAAAACCTTCTTTGAACAAGAAATTTTAAACAAATCTTAATCAAACAAGTTATAAAACAGCTTCAGGGGGTAACAGTCCTGACTTCTTTAGCCTGAGCATTGCCCCTTGGCAAATCTCCATCCCCCGACGCACCTGCCCGTCTCTGCAACCCGTTTTTCGTTTCAGCTACATTGTGCCCGGAAAAGTCTCCACTGAGACTTGTGCGGGCGAAGGCAAGAATAATTCCGTTTCCCTTAAATTTCAAACTGTGATTTCACTTTTCAAGCACAGAATTTGAGTCAGTTTTGTTTTAATACTTGGCTTCAATAGATTCAGTTAGGTCATCCACCGTATTGTGTGAGGTTTAGCTTCTTGGATATCGTTGAAATATATAGTGTCTTTGAGTATTATTAGAAAGAGATTGAGATTGAAACTATAATTTTATTGTACTTTATTGTTATACTAGATTGATACTTTATTACAGCGTCTATATAAGTTTATATGATAAACAAAGTCTTCATTGGCAGCGCCTACCGCGGGAAAGACTCCGCGACCGATGGACCGCAAGAGTTCTTTCCCACAAAGTGGACAGGTCGATGTAATTGGCTGGCGTTACCCACCTTAAAACCAAGATGGTACTTGCAGATGGTAGCCTTCACCACACAGAGAGAGTATAAAATATACCTTTGTTATGATTATATACTTTAATGTATACAGTTGTTGTCGTGTCCAAAGAAGAGTCTCAGATGTCTCCATGCATCTCTCTCCATCACATCAGCAGCAATATCCACTATCTTGGGACTCTTCATTGGAAAATGGGTGCCGTTGCCACGTTAGTCACCTTGGAAACGAACCAGAATTTGGTCGAATATTCCAAGGGTCCAGGGGGACCGCAGGGAGGTGTGGTCGGACTTCTCCCCCCCCAATGTATACAGTAAAACCTCGATATGCTTATCCCAATGGGACTGTACGTTTTGGTTCACTATAGTGATGGTTCTTCACCATATGGTATTTCTAATATACTACGGATTATTTTAGGTTCGTCCTATTAGAGAATGTTCTAAGTATCCCCGGTTCGTTTTAGTGAGGCTTGCTGTGTTGTGGAATAAATATTATTAGCACTTGATTAATTAACTTAGTTTTCTGGGAAGTCTTCTTCAATATGCTACTAACTGTTCAAGATTGGTTTTAAATTTGAAAATCACTTTATTAATAATCAAGGGTAGCCTAGTGGACGTGGCATCTGCCCGGTAAGCGGAACACTGTGGGTTCGATTCCCATCCCTGGACACTTTTATTTTCCGTTTATCATTACTCATCACAATTCATCCTATCATACTTCATCCTTAAAGTTAGAAATAATCGCTATTTCTCTTTAAAATAAATTTCGATTTTTCGTTTAAAAGAAACATTCGCGGTATAATTGCAATTTTCGTTTCAATAATCAAAAGAAATAATAAAATCAAAGTGATAAAATGATAAACCATAATATCAAAGAAGGCATATCCTGTCCACGAGCACATAAGCTTTTTAGATGGCAGAGCGCCTTTTTTTTTTTAATACCAACACCTGACCTTTTTTATTTTTATTTTTTTAAATTATTTTTTCGCACACACACATATCTTAATTTAGATTGTAAAATAATTACAAAGGTTTAAATACGATATATCAATCAGGATAATTGCAAAAAATTCTTTATTCAGTAAAAATTAAATTAAAATTAAATTATTTATATGGTCGTGTGATTACAATTACAATTATTTTATTTCCAAAGCGCTATATCCCGCTAGGGATACTTGCGCCAAACAAGGAGAAAAGTTTATTTACATAAGTTATTTACATTATTCAACGCATGAAAACATTAGAGATCCAGATTTTTTAGAAATTTTAGAATGTATTTACAAAAAGAATTGAACTTTAAATATGATTTTTTATCGGAAATCAAATCGTTAAGTTCACAAACAACTAGTTCATGATGTGTTCATAGTGTGATGAAAAGTGATTAAATAAACTCCCAAAGGATTATAAATATTTATTTGTTTAGTTACTGAAAATATTTTAGATATAGAATGAGGGTTAAACTATACATGCGTCAAATCGACTCAAGAGTTAAAGTGAGAGGCGTAAACTCTTCATTTCATCTCGACAATATAATTAATTTAATTTTAATTTATTTTTACTGAATAAAGAAAATTCTTGCAATTATCCTGATTGACATATCATAATATAAAAAAAAATTCCCTCATTGAATATAACAAAATATTTTTAAAACTTAATTCTGTTGACGTTATGTGGCGCTGAGTTTGTTGTTGACACACATTAATATGTTATAACACCTTGACAAAGATTAGCGTTCAGCCAACTGAAATATTGGTAAAATAAATGATTTTTGATCAAATATATGTCTTTTTAATTAAATATCATAATATCTATATATATAAAAATCAATGTTTGTATGTTTGTTTGTATGTCCGGTATACAAATTCGCAGTAGTTCACTAATTCAAACCAAAATGTCCATACATAGATAAAAAAAAAAAAAATACGGGGAAGACGATAGGCTATTTTTAAAAATATATAAATCAATTATTAAAACTATATATTCAAATTATTCTACTTAGCTCACGAACAGCGCCCTCTATCAAAGATTATATTAAATTATGCTGATGCAAACAAATAGATAATGATAATAACAAACAATTATATAAAAAATCTTATCTAAATATATATCACTCGGGTAGATATGCACACGGGTCAATCCCGGTGCGAAGCCCGGGTCACCCGTCTAGTATAATATAAATAATAGCTTGTGCCATCCATCAGCAACGTTCACTAGCATTTTTAGTCAGCATTAACTAGGTTTGTTTTCTATAGAATACAGAATCTGTGCTCACACAAGGGTATTCAAATTGAGAATATGTTGCTGGTAGATTTTACTCTCCCTTTGAAAAGTTTTCTCTCTGTCTTTGCAGGTTTGAAATGTTAATTTCTATAATAAAGTCCATTAGAAATCTGAAGATGCAATACTAGACAATTGACAAAATTGCACTAACATATGTGTGTATTTGATATTTTTTAAGTAAATAGAGGAAAGGATCTTTTAAGATTTTATAAAAGTCTTGGAAAAAATAATTTTCTAAAATACAATGGACTGGGGAAAAATTCTCTGACAATTTATAATGTGATAACTTATGTATAGAAAGTTATATCATGTATTAACACAAAGCAATAAGACGCCATCTATAAAATGAAAGGATTTAAAAGCACGAATGTTTCTTTTATACATAATACAAACTTCTACTTACATAATACAAACTTCGCAGTAAGGACAGTAGAAGTTTGTGTTATGTATAAAAGAAACATTCGTGCTTTTAAATCCTTTCATTTTATATTTATATCATGTATTAACACAAAGCAATAAGTCGCCATCTATAAAATGAAAGGATTTAAAAGCACGAATGTTTCTATTACACATAATACAAACTTCTACTTACATAACACAAACTTCGCAGTAAGGACAGTAGAAGTTTGTGTTATGTATAAAAGAAACATTCGTGCTTTTAAATCCTTTCATTTTATTCATGTATATTTTGAGTGAAATCAGGAATAATCTATTATTTATAAGTAATTTTGTATTTTGTGCATGTTTTGTTCATTACCCATGAATATACCCTCATAGTAGGTAGATCCTATCTGGTAGTGTTTGGGGGAAATACTTGTGTATAGAATAAAATACAGTCGACTCTTGATAATTTGAAATGTTTCCCGGTCCCTTGAAAAATACTCGATAAGTTGAATAAAATCAATATTAATCGGTCCCTTCGGTAATTTGAAGTTGAAGAAATAGTATCTTGCCACAAATGAACATTTTGAATATCTGTACGAATGTTTAAAATAATAAATCACGAATTTTGATAGAGAGATCAAACACTTGTTTGAGAAAGGGCAAGACCCCAAAGCTCCACATAAATGTATTACTTTTAAAACTTGCGGTAAGTCACTTATTTAACCCTATATCAACATAGTATTATACCCCGAAACTGCCAAAACTTCAAACTCTTGTTTACTTTATCCCCCCCCCCCCCCCTCTTAGTTGTTTAAACTGCTGTTATTTTGAACTCTTGATAAATTGAAAATTTTCTCCAGTCCCTTGAGTTTCAAATTATCGAGAGTCGACTGTATATTCATTTCATAAACACAAATGATTCAAGTATTTCTGTCTGTACGATGATATTTCGAACATTCTATGCATTCTTTTAAAATAGGAAATAAACATTTTGAAAATAGGCCTCTTTCACTAAAATGAAATTCTCAAAATTAAATAATGACACCAAAATTTTGCCTAAATTGACTCTAAAATATTTGGTGAATTCGAAGGATATTTCCTTAAATCATTTCATATCTCTGCTAGCCCGGGTTACACTTTGAAAGGGTGATTTACAGATAGGCATTTTCAAGAATTGTGGGAGACAAAATCTCAAAAGTTGTGACATCTTTCATTAATTTGTGCCTAAGTGAACAGTGATGAATATCAATAGACGCAAGTGTTGTGGTCTTTTTAAATATCATTTTTATGTTGTGCTTTAAGACACTTAATTTCGATAGTTTAAAATGAAGACATATTTACCATCTACATTGATAGAGTTAGTCGCCTCAATCACAGTTTATTTTGTAGCAAAGTATTTATTATTTTATTAACAGAGTGTCATTTTTTATATCTTGCTACTCTGTAAATTTACCTCATCGCTTATCTTTTTTTTTTTTTAATCATTCATAGTTTGTTCTTGCCTTAAATAAATTGAAGTGTCATCTTGAAGTTTTTCTTTCCTAATTTTCCACGTGGCAATATTTATGTCGATTCCATAAGAGGTTTCAACTCCCAGTTAACAGATTTTGGGTGAAATTTTTCAAATGGTGAATTGGAAAGTAGAGATGGACTGTGCGGCGAAATGCTCTTCCAGTAGAGGTTATTAGGCTTAGATGGCTATGAAGATTTTCAACTACACAACCAATGGGATTCTTTTATCCAAGACTGTGAAGGCCTTCATGTAACTATTCGTGTTGCAATACCCCTTGGAGGAGTGCAAATAGAGATAAATTTCCATATCCACCTGCGGAAGATCATTTGTGATTTAATTGGCGATGGCCTTTGCGCAGAAAAGAATGTAACCTCCAACCTCAATGTCCCAACACCAATTAATATAGATAAACGGACTCTCTCGGCCATTTTGAATTCCAATCAACTAAATTCTACAAACCTGTAATTTACATGTGAGCAAAGTTTGCTTGTTGACCTCGACATAGTTATCCGTCAGAAATGATCCAGAAATCTTATCCAATATTCATAGATGCTAGGTTTAAGTACCTAAGAAGTTTTGAAACAAGTTTTCAATGGCTTTGTACGAAAAAATCCCTTTTTTCTAATTCCAATTCACAACAGAACTTTCCGTGAAAGACGCATCTACTATACCACCTTCTAACGAGCGACCACCTTTGTTAAATCCAATGTGAGTTGTCCAGATATAATCCACGCACACAGCCTTTAATAAAAAATAAAGGCTTATAGAAGGATTAACTTCTAAGTCTAAATAAAAAATAGAGAGAGATGAAAAGTAGTATATATATATATTACTGTTTTTAATCAATCGACCAATATAGTAATATTATAATAGACATGATAAAATGCATGGGTTTTTGAATGTACTCATAATTTATATTTAAAAAATGCACATATTGATAGGTTTTATTATAAATATACACCATGTTACTATATGTTGATTGTAATTCGAACTGCTTGAGACTTGTCATTGGACATATATACTAATGTTTAAGAGTACACATGAAGTATTCACACATAATTGCTCCTTTAAAGAAAACGCCTTAATTGTGATTACAGTGAGGGAAAAGTCACACACACAAGAATATGTACACACACTTACTCTTTAGAAAATACACATAAACACACACACACGAAAACACATACAACACACACATATAAAAATTAACATACACACACAGTGTCATAATTCCAACTACCCACAAAAAAAAGCAAAATTTTATTAATTTTAAATTTTTTTTTTCTACTCTTCATTTTATTTTAATTCATGTATATTCATTGGTCGAAGAGATTGGTAGGGGAGTAAGGTAGAAGGGATGAAACTCCCGCCGGGTTTATCTTTGACAAGTCCCGGCCCGGTACCAATCTCTTTCCATCCTGGTCGAACCATTATGGTTTCCATTAACACAAGACAAACAAATTTGACTCCATTTTACACAAAAAAAAAATATTAAAAGTGTTATCAACACAAAAAAAAATAAAAAAATACTTTTTTTTTCTTTCTTTTTAACTTTAAATGTTTGATAAAAAGATAACATGGTTCTGTCTTTGCTCTTTTTCTTACCCTAATACCTTCAAATCTTCCTTTTTTCCCTATGTTCTGCTTAAATGACGCGTAACTGCCGAGGCAACAGCTTGAAATTGTTATAACCCTATTTTGTTACTTAAAAAAAAACTTTTTGATACCCTAATAGTAATATTTTTATAATTTGTTTTTAATTATCATTACTCATTCTCTATTAAAACTATCTTTCATATAAATTATATTTAATTCTACTTATATATATATATATGAAAAAACAATTGTGAAAAAATATATATAAAGGTCAGGTGTTGATATTAAAAATAAAAAAGGCATATCCTGACCTGGAGCACATGTGCTTTTCAGAAGGCAGAGAGCGCCATCTGGTAGAAAAGAAATCAACTAAACATTGATTTAGCCTGTTCCCTGATATTTAGCCAACCCATTTTCTTAATAAAAGCATATGTGTTCTTGGTCAGGATATGCCTTTATTATTTTTAATATATAATAAATGATTTTTTTTTCTACGATATTTCATACATTTCTGTTTTTCTGAGTGAATAGGCACAATATTTACATATGCTTTATCTATCTATATACAAGGGTGTTGGGAGAACTTCTATCTCCATTATTATTCGGCAGTTTTCCCGGTTCAGGGTCGTTCTCCTGCTAATCTCCGAGTTCGTTCCATCATGGTCTGTAGTCCTCAAATAATTGACTGTCTATGGCGGTCCCGGTATCTCTACAGTTCATGGTCGTTCTCCAGCTGATCTCTGAGTCCCATCATGGTCTCTAGTCCTCAAATAATTGACTGTCTATGGCGGTCCCGGCATCTCTACAGTTCATGGTCGTTCTCCAGCTTATCTCTGAGTTCCATCATGGTCTGTAGTCCTCAAATAATTGACTGTTTATGGCGGTCCCAGCATCTCTACAGTTCATGGTCGTTCTCCAGCTGATCTCCGAGTTCCATCATGGTCTGTAGTCCTCAAATAACTGACTATCTATGGCGGTCCCGGCATCTCTACAGTTCGTGGTCGTTTTCCAGCTGATCTCTGAGTTCCATCATGGTCTGTAGTCCTCAAATAATTGACTGTCTATGGCGGTCCCGGCATCTCTACAGTTCATGGTCGTTCTCCTGCTGATCTCCGAGTTCCATCATAATCTGAATCCCTCAAATAATTGACTCTCTATGGCGGTCCCGGCATCTCTACAGTTCATGGTCGTTCTCCTGCTGAACTCCGAGTTCCATCATGGTCTGTAGTCCTCAAATAATTGACTGTCTATGGCGGTCCCGGCATCTCTACAGTTCATGGTCGTTCTCCTGCTGATCTCCGAGTTTCATCATGGTCTGTAGTCCTCAAATAATTGACTGTCTATGGCGGTCCCGGCATCTCTACAGTTCATGGTCGTTCTCCTGCTGATCTCCGAGTTTTATCATGGTCTGTAGTCCTCAAATAATTGACTGTATATGGCGGTCCCGGCATCTCTACAGTTCATGGTCGTTCTCCTGCTGATCTCCGAGTTTCATCATGGTCTGTAGTCCTCAAATAATTGACTGTCTATGGCGGTCCCGGAATCTCTACAGTTCATGGTCGTTCTCCAGCTGATCTCTGAGTTCCATCATGGTCTGTAGTCCTCAAATAATTGACTGTCTATGGCGGTCCCCGCATCTCTACAGTTCATGGTCGTTCTCCAGCTGATCTCCGAGTTCCATCATGGTCTGTAGTCCTCAAATAATTGACTGTCTATGGCGGTCCCGGCATCTCTACAGTTCATTGTCGTTCTCCTGCTGATCTCCGAGTTTCATCATGGTCTGTAGTCCTCAAATAATTGACTGTATATGGCGGTCCCGGCATCTCTACAGTTCATGGTCGTTCTCCTGCTGATCTCCGAGTTTCATCATGGTCTGTAGTCCTCAAATAATTGACTGTCTATGGCGGTCCCGGCATCTCTACAGTTCATGGTCGTTCTCCTGCTGATCTCCGAGTTTCATCATGGTCTGTAGTCCTCAAATAATTGACTGTCTATGGCGGTCCCGGCATCTCTACAGTTCATGGTCGTTCTCCTGCTGATCTCCGAGTTTCATCATGGTCTGTAGTCCTCAAATAATTGGCTGTATATGGCGGTCCCGGCATCTCTACAGTTCATGGTCGTTCTCCAGCTGATCTCTGAGTTTCATCATGGTCTGTAGTCCTCAAATAATTGACTGTCTATGGCGGTCCCGGCATCTCTACAGTTCATGGTCGTTCTCCTGCTGATCTCCGAGTTTCATCATGGTCTGTAGTCCTCAAATAATTGACTGTCTATGGCGGTCCCGGCATCTCTACAGTTCATGGTCGTTCTCCTGCTGATCTCCGAGTTTCATCATGGTCTGTAGTCCTCAAATAATTGACTGTCTATGGCGGTCCCGGCATCTCTACAGTTCATGGTCGTTCTCCTGCTGATCTCCGAGTTTCATCATGGTCTGTAGTCCTCAAATAATTGACTGTCTATGGCGGTCCCGGCATCTCTACAGTTCATGGTCGTTCTCCTGCTGATCTCCGAGTTTCATCATGGTCTGTAGTCCTCAAATAATTGACTGTCTATGGCGGTCCCGGCATCTCTACAGTTCATGGTCGTTCTCCTGCTGATCTCCGAGTTTCATCATGGTCTGTAGTCCTCAAATAATTGACTGTCTATGGCGGTCCCCGCATCTCTACAGTTCATGGTCGTTCTCCTGCTGATCTCCGAGTTTCATTATGGTCTGTAGTCCTCAAATAATTGACTGTATATGGCGGTCCCCGCATCTTTCCAGCATCCTATCAATTGCCTCGTTCTTCCTGGTTCTCTCCAAGCTGGGTTTGTCTCCGCTTCTAATTTCAATGGATAGTATTTCGAATAAAATTCGTCACCAAACCATCTCATGTATGAACAATGAAAATTACCAGCAATGGCATTCTTTCCAATCTGTTCATTCCTTTTGTCAGTGTTTCGAACTTCCTTTTCTTCATTATATCTGTGGTTTTGAAGTTAGGTTGGGATGTAATTCCAGTTTCTATAGGGTGATTTATTTTTCTATTTTTTTGCATACCCCACTATATCAAGTCTGTTCAAATTGATATTTATGTCAGTTTCTACAGGCATATCTGTTATTATTTTTGCGTTTGTGATTTTTATATTTGTTCCTTTAATTCTGATGTATAATAATAATGATAGTTTTAGTTTATATGATTGAAACTAAATATCTAACTAAAGATTTCAGAACCCGGCATAATTTGAATTGTCCTATGATGTACTAGGAGAGAAAGGCCATGTTCTCAGACTCTGTCTATCTCATAGAAGATTGCACTGTAATATAGGTATTACAGACCATGGTCACTATGACAGGGCTGTGATTGTCTGTACTGGAAGCACGTTTGAACCTTTTTAAAAACAAATTCTCTTTAAATTTATAAGACATCAGGGCCTTATATGACTCTTTGAGGTCACTGGCTGTCTTCAACTTATTCCAAATTTGTGTGGACAGAATGTATGATCAAAAAATAACGATCTGAGTACTATGCGCTTATTTTGAAAAAAAAAAGGCTAAATTCAAATATGGTGGCAAAAGAAATATGCGAGGTGGAAGGGAAAGGAATAGTCAATAGAAGAACAGCTTCAAAATGGTCAAAGAGATTTAAAGAAGGAGACAACAGCCTTGAGGACAAACCTCGAATGGGACAACCACATGTGACGGATATTGAGTCCTTACGATTTCTGGTTAAGGACAACCCAAAACAATCTACGCGTGAAATGTCAGCCAGACTTGGACCATCCAAAGATACGATCAACCGAACTCTGCACAAGCTGCACTTTATTAGCAAACGCCCAAGACGATATCCCCACGACCTGACTATAACCCAGTCCCAGAGGCGTGTCGATATCTGCAAAATATTGTTAGAAAATCCGCAAGATATTCGGTTTTGGAAACGGATTGTAACCAGTGATGAAAAAATGGATATATCTTCGTAACCCCGACACAAAAAGACAATGGGTACCCTGTGATCAAGAGGCTAAATCTACTTAACTCTACTGTGTAGAGTTAAACAGGATCGCCATGAAGTGCTGTTGTCTGTATGGTGTTCCATCGATGGCATTGTATACTACGAACTTGTTCCTGGTGGTCTTGAAGTTAATGCCGATCTCTATTCAGAACAACTCAGCCGAGTATACGAAGTTTTGAAAACTCGATACCCTGCTTTGATCAACAGAAAGAGAGTAATCCTGTAGCATGACAACGCTCCAGTTCATAGAGCTAGGTTAACAACGAATAAAATAGGATTTGAAGGGTATTGAAGTTCTACCTCACCCTGCTAATTTCCCGGATATTGCGCCATCTCATTATGCATTATTTCGGTCCATGGATACATTTCTAAGGGAAAGGCACTTTAAAACAGTCCAAGAAGTCGAAATTGCCTGTCGTGACTTTTTAGACTCCAAACCTCGATGATGGCATAGTGAGAAAATTGAAAACCTGGCAAAAAGATGGCTGGCTGTTATCGAAAATGACGGCCTCTACTTCAATTAATAAATATTTTTGTTTATATATTATTTAATGTGTATTAAAATCTTATTTGTAGGAACAAACATCCATCATTTAAAATACTTTCCCAGATAATTTAAACGTTGAAAACTAAATTATTAGTATTAAAAAAAAACGGAATAGAATACTATAAACAGCATCATAAAATAAAAATATCGGAAAGACAAGGGCAATTTTAACATATAACCGTATGTGTGTGTCATGTAACATACAATATATTCTGAGTATGATCTTAAAATAGATTCACACACCGAGTATTTATAGTATTTCATGAATAGCTAAAAGTGAGGAAGCTTTTTCAAAGCGCTTTGATGCCAAAAAAAAATCCTCCATATTTCAACTCATTTATCTAATAACAGAAGATAAAACTTTGCTATATCATTTTAGTCTACAAACTGAGAGGCAATCTTCAGTCTGGAAGTTAGATAAACCAACACAGGTGAGACGGCCTAGGAGGGTTGGCAAAAGAATGGTGGCTGCATTTATCCCAAGAACTGGTTCTGTTGTACAGTAGTCTTGGGAAAGCAGTAACAACCAATTGTACGCTTAGGTGCGTTTACCAGAGATCTTCAAAAACCTGAGCACAAAGAATGGAATCCTAGGCCTTCTTCTTCACCATGACAATTCTTCAGCATACAAAGCTTCTAAAACAATGGATTTTAGAAGAAAACATTTGGTTGGAGACACCCACCAAATAGTTCTAATATTTCTCCCTGTGTGACTTTTATTTATTTCAAACATCAAATAAAGTCATCGGGGGATCAAACTTACGAGTCCCGGCGTTGCCGTGAGATGTTATCAGGAGGTACTCGGATACACTAACTTAGTTTTAGGATTAAAGACACTTAGGCCAATAAATCTTTTGATTATCTCGATATTTCGACAAAAATCGCTTATCCTCGTTAGGAACAAATAAAAATTAAAGCATTTGGCAAGGCGTTGAAATTATTATTATTTTTTTTTTATAAATTTTAACGCCTTGCCAAATGCTTTAATTTTCATTTGTTCCTGACGAGGACAAAATATTTTTATCGAAATGTCGAGATAATAAAAAGATTTACTGGCCTTTAATTCTAAAACAATGAATGCTGGCCAGGCAACCTCTCTCTTCATGATGAGATCAGCTTAGATAAATTAAAAATAAATATTTAGTCACCGACATTGAACAACTTGATTTATACCTTTAAAGCGGCGAGGGGGGACGATCATCATGAAATTTGAACTTCAATGTGAAGCAACTGAGGTGTTATCAAGTTTTAATATTTTACTTATTGCTTGAGAGAAACTTGACCTGTAACCCCAGGCTTCTGGGTGCTGACAGTCTGTGCCCAGGTAGGCTCCTCAGTCATCCAGCGTGAACAATACCTTGATATTTGATACTTATCACATTTTTCGATGTAATATAGGAGAAATAAAATGTTGTTGTTGTTGTTGTCGTGTCCAAAGAAGAGTCTCAGATGTCTCCATGTATCTCTATCACAGCATCAGCAATATCCACTATCTTGGGTGTGTAAAGCTGCTGCTCTGGGTCTAAGTCAATTTTCTGCAAGGCTGCGGCCATTGCTGGGCATGAGAATATGTGAGTAGGTGTTAGTTCCACACCAGGACAGTTGTTGCATGTCCTATAGGTTCTTGTGCCATCTGAATGTATTGTCATTCCTTTATAGTGTTTCGTTCTGAGTCTTATGGTTTTTTTCATTTTTCTCTCAGATTTTATCTCGCATTTTGATTTTTCTTATTTTTTTTGTTTAATTGTCTTGTATTTTGCCAAAGCATCAGCGTCAAATACTGACATTTGTTCTTTCCTTTGACTCAGCTTTCTGGCTTCCTTTGCCAATTCATCTGCCATTTCATTACCCTCGATCCCAACATGGGCAGGAATCCATTGTAGAATGCAGTTCTTCTCCAATGTTTCCAGTTGGGTAAGTAATTAGTGTATTTTCTGCGTGATTCTAGTATTGCCCTTCTGAATTGCTTCTAGAGCGGATCTGGAGTCGCTGTATATTATGATTCCTTCTGCTTGATGCAGGGATGGTTGGTTCAGGCATACGTCAAGGGCTTTCCAGATAGCTGTCAGTTCACAAGTGAAGTTTGACGAAATCTTTCCTGCTCCTTCTTTGATTTTGATGTGTGTTTCATCTTGGAGTATTATGTTTATTCCGGCCCCTCCATTACTCAGGGTAAGGTCTGATGACCTTAGGGAAATAAAATACATACCTAAATACCCGAGTATATCTTTTTTATGTCATCGATACTTACATAGCCGAATATAGATGACGGCGTATTGACAAAATATGTAATGCATTAGCGCGCCATCTGTTATACAAATTCGAAACTATTATAGGCGCGTATGATTCTTTTTAAAAAAATAAACAATTTATACTGCCCTTCCTGCAATGGAGAAAATAATGGGAGATCCTGGTTCATCAGTGGTGAACTCTCCCAGCGGTTTCGCCAGTTTAATCTACCATACCGCTGTTATACTGCATTTTTCGATCTTTATTTTTATAGTGATACTGATGCTAGACTCTTGGAATGGGTATTTTAAAAAGAATCATACGCGTCTATAAAAGTTTCGAATTTTCATATCAAAATATGTCTCGACATTAATAGAAACCCAAAGGAGCAGTATATCTATTTCGTATATATATCTAAATAAGGTATGTGTTTGTCTCATTAAAAACCCTTGTCTAAAGGTTTAAAAATTTTAAAAAGATAGAGACTTTTTTAAAAATATGTTAAAAGATCAAATATATTTTATCGATAATTTTTTTTTTTTTTTTTTTAAATCCACCCCCCAGATAACAACAGCCAATCGCGTGTTTGTATACATCTTTCACGTCAGCCAATCAGAAGCCTCCTATCTGATGTGGGCAAAACGTTAGTTATGTCCCAAATTTATATTTTAGTTATTTAAAATTGTTTATATATTGCTGGAAATATCTTCACAGATATTTATATAGCTCTTGTTTCATACCGCCTACTTATTTTTTACGGAATGTCATCAATCACTAACGAGATAGAAACGGCTGCGCCTATTTTTAACGTTTGAAAGAAATATACAAATAGTCTATTTCTGACCACACTGACTACCTATAACGCTGAAATTTTGTACATTTCCTTCGATAGCAGATTTGAGCGAGTGCACAAAATTTATTACTTCTACATTTTCTGGAAGTTTATCACAAGATTTGTGGACAGACAGAACGACCGACTTAGAAGCAAGTTAAATAAAACTTTTTTAAAAATCGTATCCTTGTTTCAAACAATATAAAAATGTGTTAGGGTTGTAATGGTAAAGATAAAATAAATCTTCTAACAGTGTGTTGTATTTTCTCCTATTTCAAAACTTTCAGAGGGAGACTCATACATTCCCATGTGCGGTGGGGGAATAGAAACCGACACGTGCAGGACTCAGCCCGCAAATAATTCAAGTTTATTTAATTCTGATCATTTAGAAATTATTGTTCTTCTTTGGGAGCTCTTGTATGAACATTCGGATCGAGCTTAAAGTTTAGGATAACATTGAGGCATAATGATTCAATATCATTTGAACTGGTAGAATTTCAGTGAAAATAGAATCTTGTTACAAAGGAATCTGGCAATGAGATCAATGGTATGAATAATATATCAACCACTCTTGAATCTCATAAGGTTCTGGGAAGTTTTCTGCATATGTAGAATTCTCCTTCTTAGAGTTGGTCGCTGTGGGGGCCAATCGAATTCTTGAAGGGGGAGAGAGGGAGAATAAGGTTTTGGCTACTAACCAAAGAAAAAAAAAACGAGCCTGCCAGGATTCGAACCTGGAATCTTCTGATCCGTAGTCAGATGCGTTATCCGTTGCAATTCTTGAAGGCCTTCTATTGATCATTATATAGGCTTTTCTTATCACATCTCTAATTATCTGTATTTGCACATAATCTATTCACCTTTGACTTTCCTTCTTCGTCATCATAGCCACCCTTTGGCCAAATGGTTGAGCATATATTCAGCCAATTCTGCCAATCCCTCTTAATGAAATAATTTTAGAACGTTCTTGTCCGTTTTGATAACTTCTACTTGGAAAAGTCGTTGATTCAGTTGTGGTTACAAGACGGATGGGTTCCGCACCTTTTTATAGGGTTCAACTTCAAGAGAGAGCAATGATTTTAAGAGTCCAGTAGTAGCTTGGCAAATTAGCTCTAACGCCTTCAATTGTTGACTCAAGGTTGCCAGGAAATATTTTATTAGAGATCTTAATATAAATATAGATATAGAAAAGTATATAAATGACGATAACGACAAAATTAAAATGTAAGCGTTCAATAAGTGTTTTAATGTATTAATTGATTACATGTAAAATTATTGTTGAATGGAAGCAACATAGCTTCAATTATCAGAATCAAATTTTTCAATTACAAAATCATTATTTCGAAAGTTAACTCGTCAAATAGTTTTCGATCATATTTAATATAGGTTTGCGGAAAATATAATTATCTGAATTATATTATATTTTTGGTATTTTGCGATTTAAAAAAAAAAGGTATATATTACATATATTTGCAGTAATATATTGAACTTTTTGGAGGGGGGGGGAGAGATAGTTCTAGAAACGATAATACACCGAAATCCAAGTATAGCTTACCGATTTAATTTTATTATTTTACCTTTTGATCTGTGTTTATTAAAGTATCATTTTAATTTAAAAGATCGCTATTCATATTAATTTAGCTTTTAAACACCAACCTGTCGAAATAAAAACACCATCCTATAACAAGATGTACAACCAAGTCTATTAAATTTGTTCATTTTTGATTAAACTGCGAGTATGAAATGGGTATATAACATGGCTCGTTTATAGGAGCACCACTGTATGAACTTTTCATTTTTATAGACATTTTGTCCCAATCAAATACATAATTTCTTCTTGTTTCGACTCATTTCATTTGCACTACCTAACATTAAAAATGCAACACCAAAAAGTAATAACCCGAAAATTAGACATTTCAAGGAGTAGCACCTCACTGAGTTATACAAATGATGATTTCGCATCATTTGAATTTAACGCAGCTGTGACGCGCACGTGGAGTACGATATAAAGGAAGGAACCTGCAGAAGGATAAATAGGCGTGCCGTAATTGCTGCCAAAGGAATTATTGCATACATTTATTATTGGACTCGGAGGACACGTCGAAGACCAAAGAATGTCTTCCAACAGAAGCAGTTCCAGCAGACAGACGATTTTAGGAGGAGCATCGTGATCGGAATGAGACGGGCCGGTTGGTCCATACTTCAAACGCACCTAGACACGCCCTGTGTCACAAATGATCATAACATGCAAATGTGACAAGTTTGAGGAATGTCGTTACGGTCAGCACGCGGAGACATCTGCCTCCAAACGATGCCGGCTCCACAAGCCACTTATGTCGCCATTTTTCACCATGTACAAGCACCGTTGATGCACCTATCTCGACCAGAACCAATTCCCGCAGATTGTTTGTTAGTGACCTGCTTCCTTTAAAAAGACTTCTAAAACCCATAGCACAGATGTGATCGTTTTCAGGAAAGCCAGGCTAGAGAGACGTGGACGACGGCACAGGGCCGTCGTCTCACCTGAGTCACGTCTCTGGTTCTCCAACGATAGCCGACTGCCGACGTGGTGATAGATCGAATCTGAAAGTCTTTTTGGAACGTCCCCGGCATCATCGTCTGGGGCGCCATCGCCTACGATATTAAGTTACCTCCGTTTCGTATTCAGAGCGCTGTGACGGCCCAGAGATACGTGGATGATGTACTGCATCCAGTGACACCTTCAGATTATGTCTAATGCTCTCTACCAGCAGGGTAATGCCTGACTACCCACCACTCGCATCAGACAACATGCTGCACGTTCGCTTATTTTGCCACCATAATCCCGGATTTAATGCGGACATATATGAACGCCGCTTGTTCACCCCCGGGTTCAGAAGACGTATTGTGGCAAATGGCAAACCAGGAATGAAGAGTCGTCCTTCAGGAAGCCATCTGTGCTTTCATTAAGTCTATAACTAGACTTGGTGTATCGCTGACCGTGGTGGTCTTACAACCTACCTAGCTCTTGCTCTGTATTGGGACATAAAGACCACTTGATAATCACTGCAGTGTTTCTCTGTATGCCACGCTTCAGCCCTTTCTAGCCTCTACTTCTTGGAGCTGCATTTTCAATGGTACGCGGTGTATATTAACTTGTAAAATATTTAGTTCATACCAACATTTTTTCTCTTAATTTCCTCTTGAAAACTATAAAAAAAACATTATAAATTAAATTCATAATAACAAGAGAGAAGAGAGTTCGAGGTATAAAGATTTGAGGATTTTATGATTTTATTAATACAGTAGAACCTCCCTGAAAAGGGCACCTAATTACAGAGCCAAAGTGTCCTTTAGGGAGAGGTGTCCTCTTACCGGAGAGTTGCTAAATTGTAAAAATTGTAATTTTGCAAATTAAAACTGTCCTTTGAGGAGAGGTGTCCGCTAAAGGGAGGTTCTACTGTAGTACGAAGGAATATCAAGAAATATTGCTATTTCTATAGATACATTTTATATTATTATAAAAATAGAGACTTTATTTGGTACTTTGCAATTTCATATTTCTACCTGAGAGAGGCATAATTGTTTAAGGCTTGACAATACTTTGATGTGACCCTTTTTACAATCTCTACACGCATTAAAATATACAAGTATCAGAGTCATCAATCAACAATCAATCAACAATTTTGTCACCGTTTGCTTTTGTGAATGGAATAAATACCCAAATATGGCCATTTTTTATAAGCATCAGTGGTTCAGTGGTAGAATGCTCGCCTGCCACGCGGGCCGATGCATTTTTTTTTTTTTTTTACAATTTTTAAAACTCATTTATATTATTATTAAAATATACAAGTATCAGAGTCATCAATTCTGTCATCGTTTGCTTTTGTGAATGGAAAGCTTTTACGTAATATACGTAAAATACGTAACTAATATGACTGAAATTTTAGCAGTATGTATAGTAGAATCTGGAAAAACTTATATTGAATATTTCAGGTCTCTATCCCGAATATTATTCGAGTTATTTGCAAATTTGAGTTGCAAATTTGCTCTTTCGCTCGCAAGCAGCGCCTCTAGTGGTGAAGATGGGAGGTAATATCAGCTGACCTAATGTACATGTAAAACGTGTTTTAACAGGACATAGAAAAAAATATGGAAGAGATATTTGTCGCATTTTTAGCCAAGAAAATTTGAAATTGACAGGTTCTGGGCAAAAATAGTTGTTTTTATTAGTCAGAAAATGATTATGACAATATTGCTGTATCATATTTGATTATCAGATACAAAATTATATCCGAAAAAAATCCAAAAAGCAGAGACCACGGGTGAAGCCAGTTCATTTTTAGTATGCAGGAACAAAATTCTAGCAGAAAAACATTCATTCGAGCAGAAGACACAAAGCCAGATCATCTCTTTATAAAAATATCGCTTCTCAGACACAAAGTTTGGAGCGGGACGTTTCACAAGAATGACATCTACGGCGCCAATTTATAATTGTAATGAATAGTATTTGAATAAAAGTATTTAATCGGGTAAAACCCGGGCGTTGCCCGGGTCATTCGGCTAGTGTTCATATAAACGAAACTTCTTGGATGTCCACTCGAAAGAAAAGTGGATTTGCAGTATTTTAAGTTCGATATTTTCCCGAAGTCACAGATGGATAGAAAATAAAGATAAGGAAGAGCCAGGTATTTCACTGTCGAAATGTGTTTGGAAACTGACGATCAAGATGGTTGTGGCGAGGGCTGAGCTTAAGATCTTTGTGTGTCCAAATGGACGGCATAGATCGTCTCTTTTCATTACGTGGTTAAACTTATACAATACTCTACATTGTGGGTGCTTTAATTATACAAATGGTCGAATAGAAACCGTAATTGTTTTCAACTCTGAAGAACGATAGTGGAAATGGAATAGATTTGGACAGCTTTGACACTCACAATCAGCATGGAACACTCATCCGCTCTGCAACTTCCACGACCTTTTTTTTTTTTAGACCGTGAGCATGCCAGTCAGTTCAGGCTTCAGGAACCCTGGTTTTTTGACAAAGTGTCGATCTCATGCGATAGGAAGGTCACGGTAGCCCGAGGACAGACAGGATGTCAAGATACACGATCGATAGTGACAGGGGGCGTGCACTGCGAGGCACGCTCGGGGCTGTCTTCCGCCCGCCCGTCTCTTCTGATTGAATAGGATCCAGCCGTCTCTCAACACCTCCAAATTCCGAACTCCTTATGTTAATGTCTATAATTACAGAGAAATTCGTGATTGGAATGGTTTTTAGAGTCGCAGGTAATCCAATATCACTGCAGGCTGGTTTTATAACGTCGTTCAGTCATGCCGTAGTGGCCAGCCTTACACCGTGGTTAGCCATAGCAGAACCGTCTAGGTAGTGGCCAGCCTTAGACCGTGGTTAGCCATAGCAGAACCGTCTAGGTAGTGGCCAGCCTTAGACCGTGGTTAGCCGTAGCAGAACCGTCTAGGTAGTGGCCAGCCTTAGACCGTGGTTAGCCGTAGCAGGACCGTCTAGGTAGTGGCCAGCCTTAGACCGTGATTAGCCGTAGCAGAACCGTCTAGATAGTGGCCAGCCTTAGACCGTGGTTAGCCGTAGCAGGACCGTCTAGGTAGTGGCCAGCCTTAGACCATGGTTAGCCGTAGCAGGACCGTCTAGGTAGTGGCCAGCCTTAGACCGTGGTTAGCCATAGCAGAACCGTCTAGGTAGTGGCCAGCCTTAGACCATGGTTAGCCGTAGCAGGACCGTCTAGGTAATGAACAGCCTTAGACCGTGGTTAGCCATAGCAGAACCGTCTAGGTAGTGGCCAGCCTTAGACCATGGTTAGCCGTAGCAGGACCGTCTAGGTAATGAACAGCCTTAGACCATGGTTAGCCGTAGCAGGACCGTCTAGGTAGTGGCCAGCCTTAGACCATGGTTAGCCGTAGCAGGACCGTCTAGGTAATGAACAGCCTTAGACCGTGGTTAGCCGTAGCAGGACCGTCTAGGTAGTGGCCAGCCTTAGACCGTGGTTAGCCGTAGCAGGACCGTCTAGGTAGTGGCCAGCCTTAGACCATGGTTAGCCGTAGCAGGACCGTCTAGGTAGTGGCCAGCCTTAGACCGTGGTTAGCCGTAGCAGGACCGTCTAGGTAGTGGCCAGCCTTAGACCGTGGTTAGCCGTAGCAGGACCGTCTAGGTAGTGGCCAGCCTTAGACCGTGGTTAGCCGTAGCAGGACCGTCTAGGTAGTGGCCAGCCTTAGACCGTGGTTAGCCGTAGCAGGACCGTCTAGATAGTGGCCAGCCTTAGACCGTGGTTAGCCGTAGCAGGACCGTCTAGGTAGTGGCCAGCCTTAGACCGTGGTTAGCCGTAGCAGGACCGTCTAGGTAGTGGCCAGCCTTAGACCGTGGTTAGCCGTAGCAGGACCGTCTAGATAGTGGCCAGCCTTAGACCGTGGTTAGCCGTAGCAGGACCGTCTAGGTAGTGGCCAGCCTTAGACCGTGGTTAGCCGTAGCAGGACCGTCTAGGTAGTGGCCAGCCTTAGACCATGGTTAGCCGTAGCAGGACCGTCTAGGTAGTGGCCAGCCTTAGACCGTGGTTAGCCGTAGCAGGACCGTCTAGGTAGTGGCCAGCCTTAGACCATGGTTAGCCGTAGCAGGACCGTCTAGGTAATGAACAGCCTTAGACCGTGGTT
Source organism: Cordylochernes scorpioides (assembly GCA_030710605.1). Lineage (NCBI taxonomy): Eukaryota > Metazoa > Arthropoda > Arachnida > Pseudoscorpiones > Chernetidae > Cordylochernes > Cordylochernes scorpioides. Next base: position 32,421,091 of record CP092865.1, on the reverse strand, counting down.
AGCCGTAGCAGGACCGTCTAGGTAGTGGCCAGCCTTAGACCGTGGTTAGCCGTAGCAGGACCGTCTAGGTAGTGGCCAGCCTTAGACCATGGTTAGCCGTAGCAGGACCGTCTAGGTAATGAACAGCCTTAGACCGTGGTTAGCCGTAGCAGGACCGTCTAGGTAGTGGCCAGCCTTAGACCGTGGTTAGCCGTAGCAGGACCGTCTAGGTAGTGGCCAGCCTTAGACCATGGTTAGACATACCAGGACTGTCTAGGTAGTGGCCAGCCTTAGACCGTGGTTAGCCGTAGCAGGACCGTCTAGGTAGTGGCCAGCCTTAGACCATGGTTAGACATACCAGGACTGTCTAGGTAGTGGCCAGCCTTAGACCGTGGTTAGCCGTAGCAGGACCGTCTAGGTAGTGGCCAGCCTTAGACCATGGTTAGACATACCAGGACTGTCTAGGTAGTGGCCAGCCTTAGACCGTGGTTAGCCGTAGCAGGACCGTCTAGGTAGTGGCCAGCCTTAGACCATGGTTAGACATACCAGGACTGTCTAGGTAGTGGCCAGCCTTAGACCGTGGTTAGCCGTAGCAGGTCCGTCTAGGTAGTGGCCAGCCTTAGACCATGGTTAGCCGTAGCAGGACCTTCTAGATAGTGGCCAGCCTTAGACCGTGGTTACACATACCAGGACTGTCTAGGTAGTGAACAGCCTTAGACCGTGGCAAGGAGTAGCAGGACCGTCTAGGTAGTGAACATCTTAAGTTTCCACTGGGAGAATTCGTGTTTGAGGTCAAACTGTCGTCTGAATATTGATCCCAAGCGAGAGTTTTTAATTTATAGTTGGAATTCTTGTCTTTTTGACGCTCATTTCACTGGCCGGAAACCTAGCTTCCTTTTGCCACGCCCTTACACCTAAGATCACAGTATCTTACAATCAAACATATACCTTGGTAGATCAATTGTCCTTCGTTGCACAAACTCCTGAGCAAAGCCGACGCCTGATGAAGTCTTGTAGAGCGCAGGCACTGGACCAATGCCAGCCTCCATTCCTCACACTTGTCGACAGTGTTGCTCCGGCCACTCCGCTCTCGGCCGCATTCTAGAAATCTTCAGCGTGAGTTGATACCATTCCTGGAAACAAAACACAAGTGATCGAACAAATACGAGATATAAAATTAAATATTTTCCATAAAAATAATTGAATTTCAATATTTAAAAAAGCACAACGTTTCCCAACATTGTATATGACCTTTCCATAGAGCTATGTGGTTGAAAGAGAAAGTGGAATGAAAAGTCTAAGTTGCTTATGACCCAAACCCACAATGACCTCTGACCTTAGGGTCTTGTTGACCCATAGACAGCGTCAACCCAATTGACCATCGTTTTGTTGACAAGAGTCTTCCGGGAAGTAAGCTGCGAGCATAATGTCCCTTCTTTTGTTCTCCTTCCATCTTGACCCTCTACCGCCGTCACCGCTAGCGCTGCGATTAACGAACGGGTGCTGAAGGTTAGGGCGTAAACTAACAGATGTAATATATATGTCTTTTTACTGTCCTCAAAGCTTATGTCCATATTTCATTTAAAATACCATTTCCAAGAGGTCAGCGTTAGTATCGGTATTAAATGAAAACCGAAAAATTAAATAAAGTCGGTGGACGAGTGGGTAACCCCCTCGATTCCCGACAGTCATGAACCGGGATTGAATCCCGTGTTAAAATTTGTTTAATATGTGAATAACCTTCACATATTATTCATTGTTCAATTATCATGAACTAGGTTGCTCTTGCTGAGCGGTACCTATTAATGTGATTTGAACCAGACCAGAAAAATTAAATATAACCGCGGTATGGTAGATTAAACGGGCGAAACCGCTGGGGGTGTTCACCACTGATGAGCTAGGCCCTCCCATTAATTTTTAATTTCAGTAAAGACAGTAAATATAATTGTTTAATTTCTAAAAGAAACATACACGTCTATAATAGTTTAGAATTCACATAACAGATGGCACGCTAATGTAACATAATATATGTGTGTGTGTCTGTGGAGGGGTGAGAGTATTCTAATATACAGTTATCAGCGTCATAATCAGTTCTTTCTTAATCAATTCTGTCACCGTTTGCTTTTGTGAATGGAATAAATACCCAAATATGGCCATTTCTCATAACCATCGGTGGTTCAGTGGTAGAATGCTCGCCTGCCACGCGTGCGGCCCGGGTTCGATTCCCGGCCGATGCATTTTTTTTTTTTTTTTACAATTTTTAAAACTCATTTATATATTATACAAGAATGACATCCACGGCGCCAACTTATAATTGTAACGAATAGTATTTGAATAAAAGATTTTAATCAGGGGTAAAACCCGGGCGTTGCCCGGGCCATTCGGCTAGTTAACTATAGTTTTAAAAATCCTCCCTTCTCTTTTTATCCTGGAACATGATCATAATACCAAAGATCTAACAGACGGAGCCAATATAGATTCTTAGTAGAATATACCAAATAATAACATGACAGTTTCGACTCCAATATGGTGTAAGATAGAAACCTAAGATTTCGACTTTTTTTTTTGTATGGTAAAAATATTTTTGTCTGTACTCTTGAAACAGACGTATTTAAGAGTTGTATTTATGGATTATTTTAATATATAGTCTATTTAATCATTGTATTGTAGGGATCTCAAACTTGATCTCTTCATTCTGTAATGCTACATTTTAGCTGCGCGAGAAAAAGTTAAATTTTAATACCTCAACATGTGAGGCGAGCAAAAACTATCTTTCCCTTTCCTTCCTTCTCTACAATTGATCTGAATATTCTTACTTTGGAACATCAATTTTTATAAATATCTAAAAATCAATTGTAAACAAAGGTTTATTAATTAGGGAAAGGTATCAGTAATGATCACTAAATTGGTGTAAATAAGATTTTTTTTTCGTTTAGCAGTAAACAGTGAGGGAAAATGTGAAACAGCTTGTCTTCTTTTTGTTCTTTAAAACTCTTTAGGACTTTAGGAGAAATTAAAATTAATACAAAGCAATAACGCGTCATCTACATATAACAAATGAAAACATTAAGACGCGAATGTTTCTTTTCACAAATAAATCAAACTTCTACTGTCCGCTGGGAGGGTTCACCACTGATGAGCCAAGCCCTTCCAATAGTTTTTTTTTTATCGCAGTAAAGACCGTAGAAGTTTGATTTATTTGTGAAAATAAACATTCGTGTCTTAATGTTTTCATTTGTTTTAAATTAAAATGTTGCATCTCAACAGAGTGTTACTGGCGAGCGGCAGCTAGTGTCGTCCCGATAACCGGCCACGCTCCAGGAACCCGAGTTATGCTGAGCATCGTAGGAAATGGTCGCAGGGATGTTTACTGGATAAGGAAGAGGGGAGAAATTTAGAAGAAAATTTTATAGATAAAAATACATTTAAAAAAAATCTTTTATTTAAATGCACTAAAAAGGAAAAAATAAAATATTGTATCTTCTGTCATTGAGCAATTAGATGTATCTGCGTGAAAATAAAAGCGGCGGGGGACGATCATCATGAATTTCGAACCTAATGTAGATTTAATATGTAGCAACTGATTAGCGGTTTTTATAAGTGTTTGCTATATTTTTACCTCTTCTCTAAATATGATCGTTCCCCGCCGCTTTTATTTTCACTCAGATACATCTAATTGCTCAATGACAGAAGATAAAATATTTTAGTTTTCCTTTTTTAGTGCATTTAAATAAAAGTTTTTTATGTATTTTTATCTTTTAATTATTTAGTTAGTTTTATAGTCATGAATTTACAAAACTTAGAATCAAAAGTTCACTGAGGATTAGGCCTTAAATAGAAGGGAGGTCTGCTCGCGGCGGATTGGTCAATGTAAGGGGCGTAACACAAAAGACTTAAAATAAATATAGAAATTTATTCATTTCTGGCCACTCCGACCACCCTGAAGTCTGAAAATGTGTACACTTGCATTGTTTATTGGACTGAGTGAGTCTTAAAAGTTTCATACTTCTATGTGATCTGGAAGTATATTAAAATTGAATTACAAAATTTGAAATGTAATTTTGAAATTTGTCAATTTCCGGCCACCCTGAAAAAACCCAGAAGTTTGAAAATTTGTCAACATGCATTCTCATCAAAGTCTGAAAGGTTTACAAAATTTCAGATTCCTACGTGCTCTAAAAGTATATTTAAAATCGTTTGGAAGATTTGTGGACAAACAGACAGAAAAGCAAGTTAAATAAAAGCTTTTAAAAAGGGCTTTCTGAACTGGACAGCGGAGAGGTTTGACGTCTGGGTACTTTTCTCTGGGCGGCCAGATTTGCATATTTTGTATCTATCTATTTAAAATGGGGAAAAAATGTATAGGAAAAGATATTATTGATTGCTCGTGTTCGCATCACCGCGTTCAGAAACAGTTTTCGTCATTACTCTTCATAATTCACCCTTTCATACCTCATCCAAAAAAGGATAGAAATAGTCGATATTTCACCTTGAAATAAAATTTTGATTTTTCGATGAAAAGAAACTCATGCGGTGTAACTTCTAGTGTCGTTTTACAGAAACAGTTTTGTTCGTTGGAAAATACATTTTTGCGACTTGTGGCCTAGAAAATATCAGTTCCTGCATTTCGCCCCAAAATTCTAGGGATGTCTTGCATGTTCTTGTGGAAAACGGAGTAGATTCGTGATACGCTGCCTTGGAATTTTACGTCTGTTAGGGTTCAAGGTTCGCTATTTGGTACTCTCCAATTAAAAAAATATATATTCAAAGTATATATTTACAATCTAAACTAACATATAAAATATCCTTACAGGCTAACGCTACTTTGTATTACTAACAACAACTAAGCCTTTACATGTGATCAACTTATTTTGGTTAATCTATCTATATCTATTCTATATATATAAAATTGAATATCTGTCTGTCTGTCTGTTTGTCTGTACTCTATAGATTCAAAAACCATACATCCAATCGCCGTGAAATTTTGGGATATTATTAGGTATATCACCGGGAAGGTTTTTGAAAAATAATTTCATGAATATCTTGAATATCCTTAGAGTTATTTGCAGATTTGTAGATTTAACTCGCAAGCAGCGCCCCCATTGTGACGATGATAACAAGTTTTCTTATCACTAAGTTTGTTATCTTAAATATTATTTATCAAAAGTAAGATTATCTCAGGATGACACGGCAAATATTTGACCGGGAAAAAATGTTCACTAGATAAAACGATGATTTTGTAATGTAGAAAATTAGGAAAGACAAAATTCAGGATGACACGGCACACAGGGACCGGGAAAAAATGTTCACTTTATCGAGAGATTCAAATTTACGAGTTTCAAATTATCAAAATATATCTTTTTTTTTTAAATAAGTTTTTAGTGAATTGTTTTAACAAATGTTCGCTAGACAAACCTTTACTCGGGTAAAACCTCGGGCGAAGCCGGGTACGTCCGCTAGTCTATATATATAAAATTGAATGTCTGTCTGTTTGTCTGTACTCTATAGATTCAAAAACCATACATCCAATCGCCGTGAAAATTTTGGGATATTATTAGGTATATCACCGGGAAGGTTTTTGAAAAATAATTTCATGAATATCTTGAATATCCTTTGAGTTATTTGCAGATTTGTAGATTTAACTCGCAAGCAGCGCCCCCATTGTAACGATGATAACAAGTTTTCTTATCACTAAGTTTGATATCTTAAATATTATTTATCAAAAGTAAGATTATCTCAGGATGACACGGCAATTTATTTGAGACAAGAATAATGATAAAATTCCAAGGCGAAGATACTATTCCTTTAACTTCCAATTACCGAGGGAACCAATTAATATTGATTTTATTCAACTTATCGAGTATTTTTCAAGGGACCGGGAAAAAATGTTCACTAGATAAAACTATGATTTTCTAATGTAGAAAATTAGGAAAGACAAAATTCAGGATGACACGGCACACAGGGACCGGGAAAAAAATGTTCACTTTATCGAGAGATTCAAATTTACGAGTTTCAAATTATCAAAATATATCTTTTTTTAAATAAGTTTTTAGAGAATTGTTTTAACAAATGTGTTAGGAACTAATTCTTTCCTAGTCTACAATCGAGCAGAGTAAAACACAAACACCTCTAAGAAAATCAACACTTTTAATTTCCTTTCATAACTAACTAATTTACATCATTTAAAACCAACTATATACATGTAAAATTGTCCGGTCATCTGGTCAAAACATAAATAAATTAATCTATGATAAAACAACTTATAAAAATCCTAACAAAATGTTCGCTAGACAAACCTTTACTCGGGTAAAACCCCGGGCGAAGATAACTTCCAATTACCGAGGGAACCAATTAATATTGATTTTATTCAACTTATCGAGTATTTTTAAAGGGACCGGGAAAAAATGTTCACTTTATCGAGAGATTCGTTAGACAAACCTTTACTCGGGTAAAACTCGGGCGAAGCCGGGTACGTCCGCTAGTATATATATATAAAAATGAATGTATGTGTGTCTGTCCTTTATGCCTGACCAAACCACTCATTGGAACGCCATGAAACTTTGGGAAGTTATTTAGTATAGTACTGGGAAGGTTTCTAGCAAATAAAATTTTTGAAATAACTTTTCGCCTAAAAATAATCAAGATAAATATTCTAATTTATCTGTTATTATTCAACAATCTGCTCCAAATATTATCATGATGATACGATGATTTTGTAATGTAGAAAATTAGGAAAGACAAAATTCAGGATGACACGGCAATTTATTTGAGACAAGAATAATGATACAATTCCAAGGCAAGATACTATTCCTTTAACTTCCAATTACCGAGGGAACCAATTAATATTGATTTTATTCAACTTATCGAGTATTTTTCAAGGGACCAGGAAAAAATGTTCACTTTATTGAGAGATTCGTTAGACAAACCTTTACTCGGGTAAAACCCGGGCAAAGCCGGGTACGTCCGCTAGTTGAAAATAAAAACAGAGAACATATAAACAGAAAATAAATTTACAAATTCTAAACGCTAACACATCCGTTTTCAGAAAATCAGCCATTGGAATTTTCAATACATTGCAACAGGCATATGTAGGGTATTTTTACAACAAATCACCAAATTTTTTGTAGTTCTAAATGTAAAGGAGAGCCATACTTCAATGACAAAGCACGACCATCACCCTCAGTCAATGATATTAGGATCAAAACATCATCAACCATTGTTGTTGAAATTTGCCACACAACTATAGATGAACTGGTAGTGATGTTATTCCTTGTCCACAGTAATGCATTCGCCATTTTGAACGCTCGAGTGTAAATGAGAAGTGTCTGTGTGAAATGGGTGCCGAGATTGCTAACACCTAAATAGAAGTAAGTGCGGGTAAAAGTGCGTCTACAGCTTCAGTATTAGAACGTAGCATCTCCTACTTGAATTCAGTTATTGCTGTCGATCTGAATTAGTTAAACAACTACGATCCTGGGTAAACAGGCGCTCCTGTGTCAGAGAAGGCCACCTGTCAGCAGTAATTGTGATTTCCTTCTTTGACTGTCAGTTGTTGACCAGAATCAAATGCCTATTCACACAGCAGTGAATAAGCATTTTATTATATGCCAGTAACCCTGGACGATCATATTCGAAAAACCCGTTCTGAACTGCATTGAATTGGTTAGCAGTTTCTCCATGACAACACCTGGCCTCTCTCACATTTCAGAGGCTGTTACCGAATATTTGACAAAAAATAAAATGCCACCCCCTGGCTGCAATAGGGCGAGAGGCTCAAAACATTTTAAAACCTTTCAACTTAATTGTTGCAGATAAAAATAATCTGAGCATTGTAAAAAATAAGTTTAACGGCTATTTTGTTCCAAAGGTAAACACTACCACCGGGTAATTGGCGTTCTGCACTCCAGGAACTTGGGTTATAAATGTCTCTCTCTTAAACACTATTTGAAAGAATCAAATTTAAACAGATAAAACAGAAAATATGAATTATTCAACCACTTTCTGACTAGGATAAAGTTACATATAGCAAACTGCAAATATGCTGTCGTGTCTGATGAAATGCCAGAATATCGAATAGTAGTAGGAATTGTCAATAACTAAATAAGAGAAAAACTTCTTAGTGAGGCCGATCTTAATCTGGAAAGAGCCACACAAATCTGCATAGCATGTTAAAATTCTACAAACCAAATGAAACATGTACTAGACGCGACTCAGAAAAACAAGTTTCTATGACAAAGAATAGGAGAAGTGGGAATATTGAAAAGTGCAGAGAAAAGAAAATTCTACTAACCAAATTCACGAAGTCATAGAAAACTGCAAAAATGTTGGTATATCAGACAAAATCAACCAATGTCCAACTTATCAGAAGATATATGACAAATGCAAGAAAAACTCAACCATTTTGCTTTTTTTTTTTCAGATCCAGGAACATAAATTTCAAAGTGACAAATTTTTGAGTCACCAGAACCTGAAACGGTGCAAGAATTTGTAATCCAGGCAGTTGAAGACACTAACCTGACCGAAGATTGGTATGAAGAAGTCGAACTCAAAAGCAGAAAGATAAACATGAAATTAGACACAGGTGCACAGTGTAACGTGTTGCCACATAGCCTGACATGGAAACTAAATCTAGAAATATAAAGTTCTCCAGTTGAACGTTTAATTTCCTTTTCAGGACTTAGAATTCCCGTCAAATGACAAAGTCTCGCAATGTGCGTGGTGAAAAACAAGACCGCGAACATGTTTCGTCATCTCCAGAAATAACACTTGTCCCATCCTAGGCAGACAAACCTGTTCCAAGTTAGGTCTTGTCAAGCGAGTAAACACCTGTCAAACAATTACATGGGAATACCAAGAAGTATTCGAAGGGGTAGGATGTTTAAAAGGATATAAATACGAGGCAAAGTTTCGGACTTTCCGAAAAGAACATGCAAGTAAGACCACCTAGACCCATACCTCTGTCGATAAAAGAAAGAGTAAAGAAAAAACTTGAATAAATGGAAGACAATGGGATTATGAAGAAAGTAAACAACCCTACACCCATCTCCAGTCAGATGATTATAGCAAAACAGAAGGGGATAATACGTATATGCATTGACCCATCGGACATCAATAAAGTAATTTTTAGAAGTAATTTCCCTTTAGGCGGACTCTTTTAATCAGATTGCAGTCAACCTAATTGGTTCAAGGTACATCCCACAAAGTTGGATCTGAATAAAGTATAGTGGAAGATCAAAGTGGCTCTCAACGTTACTTTACCTTCAGCACTCCTTTGTATAGGTACATGTTCTTGAGAGTTTCTTTTGGAATCAAAACTGCCTCTGAAATATTCCAGAAAATAATGGCAGATCTACTCCAAGACCATGAGGGTACATAAAATTTAATGGACGATATCCTTATCCATGCTCCGGATCCACAGATCCTGTAAATAAGGACAAAAGCCTTACTAGAGAGGCTTAAAGAAAATGGAATCAAACTTAATAGAGATAAATTCAAATATCATCTTCAAGAAGTTCAATTTTTAGGTCATATTGTCACAACAGAAGGCATTAAAATCGACCCTGAGAAAGTGCGTTCGATAGGAGAAATTAAGTCACCGAGTAACAAGCAAGAACTACAACGTCTCTTGGGCATGATACAATACTTGAGCAAGTTCATCCCCAACCTTGCATATAAAACTAAAAGCATGAGGATGCTCTTGGGAAAAAAGGTGCACCTCGGCCCTGGGTCAAATCCCTTGAATCTGATCTCTTAGAGATCAAGACTTTGTTCAGAACACTGCACCAAATCTAAAATTCTTTAATCCCAATGAGATTAGGACACTTTCACTGTAGACACCAGTTCATATGCCCTTGGAGCTGTTCTATTACAGAACGGAAAGCCTATCGCCTAGATCTCATCAGCTCTAAACTCCACTCAACAGAACTACGCTCATATAGGGAAGGAAACATTTGCCATCATATTTGGATGTGATAAATTCCATCAACTCATCTACGGCAAAACTGTTGACGTCGAGATACACCACCATCCCTTAGAAACCACTGAGAAAAGCATATCCTGGACTACAGATAATTTTTCTACAGATACAACAATTTGATCTCTCGGGATTAAATACAAGGAAGGAAAAGAACTGTTGACAGCTTATCTACTAAGTAGAGACTGCTCCTCCTATGAGGACATCTACTTGGAAGAGAAATTCGAAGTACTAATGACCACCACCACAAATAAGTCAAGCTTTGAGGGGAACTTCAAGCTCTGACAAAAGAAGACCAAGAGCTGAAAACTTAATCATAAATATCTGACCAAACAACAAATCTGCAGTCCCAGAAATCTCCAAGAAATACTGGCCATAGAGAGATGAAATCTCGAGAAATGAAAACCTAATCTTCAAACGTAGAAGAGGTTTCATTCCCCGAAGGGGAGGGGGGAGAAAAGATACGCAATTTAATCCACGAATAACACCAATATAAACAAACAGCTGCTTGAAAAGAGCCCGAGACTCAATATACTAGCATGGCATGTCCCAAGACATCATCAACACAGTAGAAAATTTCAGGATTTGCCAATCAAATTAAAGGAACAAGACACAAAAGAACCAATGATCATCAAAGAAATACAGAGTCTTCCTTGGGAGATAGTCGCCGCCGATATTTTCTCAATAAAAGGAAAAATTACCTGTTAATAACAGATAACTACTCTGGATTCATTGATTTTCAAGAAATGAAGACGATGAACTATGCAGAAATGATTGACTCTCTTAAAAATGGTTCAGCATACATTGCATTCCCAGACTTTTGGAAAGGGATAACGGACCCAACCTCACGTCTAGGGACTTCAAAATAAGTAGTTGTTCGACCACCATAAATCAAGTCATTTATATCCCAAATCAAACGGATTAGGGGAGAGAGCGATATAGACATCCAAGAACCTCATCGGGATATGTTTGGATTCAGAACAAGAAATGAAATTGGCATTCTTGAACTTATACAGCACTCCTAGAGATGGTATTCCATCACCGGCTCAGTAACTGTTTAGTCGCAGGACCAGAAATTTCCTTTCCACCAGCCCTCAGCAGTTGGAACCAGAAATCCAAAAAGGGTATCCACCCCATCTAAGAAAGAAAATGGAGAAGCAGAAAACATATTGCGATAAGACAGCTTAGACGACGTCAAGTTTCATGAAAGGTGAAAATATAACACTGATACTTGTATAGGCGATTAAAATAGCGCGCGTGCAAATAATTAAAAAAAAACTATAATTTTAATGCCTAAATATATATATAAACTGCTGTCTATATAGTCATAGATTCGTAAAAATTAATTGCCTTATATACCCTGCTAATCCAGGTCCATTTGGAAATTCACAGATCTGAATGAAACCCGAAACGGTTTTGTTCAAAAATATGTACATACAAATAAAAAAGTACTCTAAAAATCCGCACGCGCATATACCTATTTATTTATATACTCGCGCCTTTATTTATTCTATAATGGGCAGACACTAACCACAGAAGAGGCAGCTGAACATTTTCCAATAACTATGAAAAACATCCCACTGTATACATCCCACTCCAAACCTATTCGTACATAATGTAAATATGTGAACACATTTGTGCAAAACAATAAAGAAACAGGACTAGAATCAACAAACGTTGGTGAAACAAAAAAGATATTATTGAAATCTTACTAAATAAAAAAGCTCCCGGAATCGAAGAATTGCCTAATGAATCTCTTAAACTGCTCCCAAATCACATATTAGCATTAATAATTTAAATATTTAATGCAATACACTGGAACTTTCCCACTTCCCTGACAGATGGTAAACGTCCATTTTCTGGGAAATCAACACATGAACCAGCAGGCTACAGACCATCTCATTGCTATCTGCCATCTCAAAATTATTTGAAGGAATAGTACTAAGGAGACTTATAAAATCCCTTAAAGAAAAAAATCCACTCAGACCTGAACAATTTGGCTACCAAGCAAAGGACTCAACATTGCACCAGCTAGTTGTTGTCACTGAAAAAATATAAAAGCCATGGACCTAGGTCAAATAACAGGAGCCGTGTTTTTCGATATCGCTATAGCTTTCGACCAAGTCTGGCATGAGGCCCTTCTCTTCAAAATGTGCAAAAAGCACCTTCCTGGAGATATCATAAAATTAACGCAAAACTTTTTAATAAATAGAACATTCAAGGTAAAAGTCAAAGACGATTTGTCAACATCTAGGAAAATCCTTGCTGGGGTCCCTCAAGACTCAGTTACTGGGCCAACCTTATTTTACATATATATAGACGACTTGTATTGAAGACATCTCACTACACCTATTTGCCGACGATACCGCCATTTTAACCTCGACATACACCTTCGACAGGCTTCACTCGAAACTCCAAGAGGACTGCATCTTTTCAACGATTTGATGCAAAAAATGGCAAGTCCCAATGAACCTCCAAAAAGGTGAATTAATCATCTTTTCTCCAAAAAAAAAGACAAAATTAAAAACCATTGGATGAACTTTTCATCTTCGAAGACAATATAAAATGGAAAGACAATATTCGATACCTAGGGATGCCCTTAGACGAGTATCTAACCTTTAAAAACATATCGAAAACAGATTTAATCTGGAAAAGGAATCACAACACCGACTATCCCTATTTCTAGGACCTAAAAGCAAAATATTCCTACAGTGCAAAAGAATCATCTACACATCATCCACACAAGCAAACTTTTTGCTTAAACCATATTACATTAGCTAGTGGGGAAATAGATTTGCTGCGGGTTTATTCTTGCTTGGACAAGTTTATTTGTTTAGTAGCATTGTAGTAGAGATGGCAAATTTAATCTATGAAAAACATTATTTATATTTTGAAGCACTGAAGGTTTTATTTTCATTTTCGTTTTCTAGCAATTTTTTTAATATATGATATACATTCAGGCAGACTTTGCAAAGCTATTGAAAGAGGATCCTATTTGTCTCCAGGCGAAGACTAACCCTTAAACCACTTCCTCTTCATCTGTCCAACCTTCCAATACCAAAGATTCCTGACGGCCACCCTCTTAGTGATCACCAACCTAAGTACAGCATCCCTAAAAAATCTCAAGAAATAAATGTCCATGGCGCCACACCATGAGTTGGACTTCCACTGGCATTGTAAATAAAACTAAAGATACTTAGATCAGAAGAACAGCCTGGGTAGTTGGCGACTTCTGTACGCTCCAGGAACCTGGGTTAACTATAAATAATTAATAAATTATAGATTATGTACATAAAACGGTACCAATATGCCAAAGTGTTGCTTAAATAATCCAGATACGTTTTCCTCTTGCATCTGTGGAGAATTAACTTTCAAAACTCGAAGGCGAAACATGTAAAAATGTAGTTACTTTAAAGTCATTGCTCTTTTGCTTGGTTTACAGCTTGGATATACACAAATTTAATGTTTTCTGGGTGAGTGGGATAGTAGAGACAAGGAAAGGCATTATATAAAAAAGAACTGGCTAAATCCTAAAACCCTTACTCCAGGACTTGAAAATATTGCATAATTTCCATTGGTCAAATCTAAAAATATATATTCAGCAGCATTACATATTAAACTGGGATTACTGAAGAACTTTGTAAAGGCAATTAATCCAAAAATGCTGCTGGATTTGCCTATTTGAAACCAAAAATGCCTAGCTTAAGTAATGCGAAAATTAAAGAAAGTATTTTCATTGGACCTCATAATCGAGAATTTCTGCAGGATGAGAATTTTGAAGATAGCTTAAGTGAAGTTGAATCAGCAGCATATAATTTTCAGAAACGTTTGGAAGAACTTTTTGGGAAATGTTAAAGCTGAAAACTACAGTGACTCATTTAATGAACTTTTTCTACAAAACAGGGGATGTATCATGACTCTCAAGATCCATTTTTTGCATTCACATCTAGAGTTCTTTCCCAATAATCTTGGCGCAGTTAGCGATCAGCATAGTGAGAGATTTAATTAAGATATATCAAGTATATAGGAGCGCTGCCAAGGTAAAGGAAGTCCCAGTAGAATTGCTGACTACTGCTGGATACTCAAAAGGGATGTACTACAAGCAAAGTATAGAATAAAATCCACTGTCATTCACTACTTTTCAATGAAATAAATATATTTAGTTCAGATAGGCCTATATACACTGGTCCGCAAAATTAAAGGAACAACATATTTTTTAATTTATCTTAAATTTTATTGAACATTTATCAATGAAATTTTATACACAAATTTATTATTCCATTATTGATTAGAATACCCGAAATTAAAGAATTCTAACACGTATTTTATGCAAATTAGCCGGTCAAGCAATGATCTTCTTGCAGTCAGTGCATAAATATCTTGTATATTGTTGTTAATATGGGGTGGGATCGCCTTTAAGTGATAGACATGCTCTACATCGGTGACCCATACTGAGAATTAGGGAGTTTATCAGCTCCTGTGGAATTAACGCCCACTCTTGTGTTAAGGCTATTTCTAGCTCATGAGTGTTTCTAGGAGGGGGTTGGATAGATGAGATCCGCCGTCCTAGGTTGTCCCATACATGCTCAATGGGATTTAGGTCTGGGGATCGAGCTGGCCAATTCATCCGAGCAATTGCATGGTTTTGGAGAAAAGTGTCGACCACACCAACCCTATGTGGACGGGCATTATCATCCATTAGAAGAAAGTTTTCTTCTATTTCCAATGCTTGAGGCATCACATATGCTGCCAAGATCTCGTCCCGATACCTCTGTCCAGTCAGGGTTCCTTGCCGAAAAATATGGAGTGCTGTGCGACCGCCCAAGAAGATTCCAGCCCAGACCATAAAACCTTGGCTTCTGTAGGGATCCCTTTCAACCATATTACGGGGATTGTTTCTGGTTCCTACCTCTCTCCAGACAAAGACACGACGAGGATCGCTGTTTAGAGAGAATCTGGACTCATCAGTGAACATTACACGCCTCCATTCATCTGGATTCCAGGCGACATGTTGTCTGCACCAAAGTTTCCTTGCTCTCTTTTGAGGTGGTGTCAATGGCACACAAATTATGGGTCGTTGAGCATAGAGGCCCTTCTTGTGAAGCCTTCTGCGTATTGTATCAGTTGATACTAAGACTCCTGTAGCTACATTGAGGTCACTTCGTAGTTGCGATGTTGTCATTCTTCTATTGCGACGCACAAGGAGACTTAAATAACGGTCTTGATTTAACGTTGTGACCCTTGGCCGTCCTTGTCGGGTGTTCTGGCAACATTAGCTGTCGTTTGAAAATTTTCCAAAGCCTTGAGACAACGTTTCTTGTCACTCCAAGCCATCTTGCTACTTCTGCCTGTGATTGGCCTGCTTCCATCCTTCCAATAGCTTGCCATTTTTTTTTCTTGTGATAAATGTTGCCTATAAGCCATGAAAACTTTAAAAAACAAAAAAAGTTCAATAAAAATCTAGTGGAGCGTAAAATTAGGACGCTTTGAGAAAGACTCAGGCACGTGCTGGAGGCAGAGTCAATGTAGACGGTGGTATTTTGCATATTGGGAACAACTTTATTTGTTTTTCTGTTTTACATACTCTCTTAATTCATGGAAGCTTTTGAATATACCAAAACTTGATATATATCCCTCAATATAACTTTTCTTTTTCTTAAACATGTGTTGTTGCTTTAATTTTGCGGACCAGTGTATTAAAATATTTGCGAATTTCAAAATGATAGTAAAAAACAAATAGTATATGTGTGATCATATCAAAAAATAAACATTAAGATAAATGCTGTTTCTTTTGGAACAACAAAAAATATTTTTTGGTCAACCAGTGTAATGTAATAAGGTTTATGCAAAAATGCTTAGAACATTGCATTTATTACTGTGTTTATCCCAATACTAAAATTAAAAAAAAAATGTCACGAAACAATCATGGGGATGGCAAATTTATTATCAGATTTTCGAGATCAGCATGAAAAGTTATGCTAAAAACACACACACCATCAAGTTTTCTTGGGGGAAAATGTTGTTGACCAGTGTTAATAATGTTTGACACATTGAATCACCAATAAGAGTGTAAGAGTCTTTAAAATATTTTAAAAACTTTGGAGGCTTGTAGGATTTATATGACATAATTTAAAGTATGCGTGTTATAGAAAGACACTTTTCCCTCCTATTTCTACACATTACACGACCAATATTTTTATAAGGTTTTGCGGTTAGTCTGATCATAACTATCATTTAGCTTTTTAAAAATTATGTCCAAGGAAAATTACATTATTTTCTTTGTTTTACTTGGATTATATAATTTTTAAAAAATTTAAATGTTCAAATTTGAAATAAGATTGACAATGCATTCAAACATTATTTTTGAGAAAAAATACATTAAAAAAAAAATAATAATAAAACCTAATTTCTAAAAATTAAAAGTTAGAAATTTGTAAATTTTATGCGTATCAGCTATGAATTCCTTTTCAGATTTTTCTACAAGGCATTATTTATCACATTTATTCAACTATCACTATCTGTGTATAAACAAGATAAATCATTTTTCTAAATAGCAGAGTAACACGAGTTTCCCTTTACAAAAGACTGAACTCGGAATGATAGGTCGCGTGTTGTCTTTTTTCTCACGTTGTCCCTGTAAGCACTTCGGTAAAGTTATTGCTTCGACTAGACCCATATCAAGATCAATTATGAGTTATCAAAAAATTGAAAAGGGGAACTTGTACACAACCAATTACCGTTTGTACATTGCTAATGAAAGTGGACCGATTTCCCCATTTCATGATATACCCCTTTGGGCAAATCAAGAGTCAAAGATTTACAATATGGTTGTAGAAATACCGAGGTGGACTAACGCAAAAATGGAAATGGCTACCAAAGAAAAGCTAAATCCTATTAAACAAGACGTCAAGAAAGAGCAAGTTCGTTTTGTCAAAAATTGTTTTCCTCATCACGGTTACATCTGGAATTATGGTGCATTCCCTCAAACATGGGAAGATCCCACTAAAGTTCACCCAGAAACCTTGCAAAAAGGTGATAATGACCCACTTGATGTAATTGAAATTGGGCACAAAGTTGCCGAGCGCGGTGATGTTTTACAAGTGAAAACTCTGGGAGTTTTGGCCCTTATTGATGAAGGTGAAACAGATTGGAAAGTCATCACTATTGATGTTGAAGATCCAATGGCACCCCAACTTAATGACCTAAGTGATATTCGCCAACACATGCCTGGACTTTTGGAAGCCACAGTTGAATGGTTCAAAATCTATAAAAAGCCAGATGGCAAGCCTTACAATGAATTTGGATTTGATGGAAAAATTCAAAATAAGGATTATGCAGAAAATGTTATTGAGGAAACTCATGGCTACTGGAAAATGCTTATGAGCAAGGAAGTTCCATCAGAACTCTCAATAACTTCAGTTGTGGCACAAGGAGCAGATATGATCAACGCTGCAGATGCCATGAAACTTGTCAACACACAACCACCTTTAGGCCCTGCCCAGGACCTCTGCCAAACTGTCAACAAATGGTATTATGTTACAGACGAATAATCACATGTGCACACTATGGTAACTTATTATTTTTAGAACTATTTTTTTACTATATCTTTTAGTTTAATAAATCAAACCTTTTGGTTGCTATAATGTGATTATACTTTTTTTTAACTTATCACTTAAATTTTAATAAAGTGATACAAATAAAAAACATCTTCACATATTTTTATTATTTTTAAATACCAATCATTTTGTACCTAATATTTGATGTATTTGGTAGAACATTCTCTTCACGACACATTGTTTATGTTGATGACTAGTGGTAGTTACTTTGTTGAAATGTAATTTTTTTCTTAATAAATTGTTTTTTTATATCTATTTAACATTATTTTATTTAGTTTAGGTTCAGAGTATACGTGTGTGTGTTATTTTTGTTAGAATTTTAATTATTTATATACTCATATTTATAAATTCAATTGCCATCTATTCATAAAATTTGTAACATATAAATTTACTGGCAATGTGTTTTCTTTTCAATAATATCATCAAATATTATCTCTACAGACCTTACTGCAATGATAGAAGTTATATTATATCAATAACTTATATCATTGCAGTAAGGTCTGTAGAGATAATATTTGATAAGTACAATTTGGATTATAGATTATAATACAAGAAAATAAGACCTAATCCAAATAATTTATTAGTGTGTGACGTTTCGGTGACAGCATTGTCACCCTCATCAGACATTAGAATAAATGAGAAAAAAAAATATCACAGCAAGTTCTTAAATAGTACTGTTATCAAGTGATGCTCTTTTAAAAAGAAACACATTGCCAGTATATTTATTTGTTACAAATTTTATATAGATATTTATAATGGCAATATGTTATTGTTTTGAATACTTTTAACTTGTTGAGGTAAGTTTGCAACTGGAGCATATGTTTCATTATGTGAGATATTCATTTCTGTGGACCACTAGTGGCAAGGTGCCACCAAGGGCGCTAGATTAGGCCAGGTTAGGTTCAGATAGGTTGATTTAGAAAGGGAACTATTTTTGTTTACCACAAGTAGGCCTAGCATAGAATAATACAATGGTCAAAGTTCCCTGAAATGAGTATCTTACAGTTTTATTATGTTCCTCACTACCATAGTTTTGATTTTAAACCATAACTACTGGCACCTTTCAATATTACTATTTTCAATGTATTTGTTATAAAGAAAATAAGACCTAATCCAAATAAAAGTGTGACGTTTCTTCAAACACTATTTATTTATTTGGATTAGGTCTTATAGCCATAATCTATAATCCAAATTGGGCTTTATCATTCCTATAGCCTTCTTTTCCAGTGGAGAGAATATTCCAAGTTTTATTCACAGAGTTAACATCTCCCTTTATTTATTTATATCACACACTATGTGGATATTTACGTGTAAATGTTCAAACTATTTTATATACATAGTATAGCCACGCTTGATAGATTAAAACAGGAAGTAGGTGAGTAGCGTGGTAAGTTTCTTTATTCCGCACAACAAGCTTTCGGGCATCAGCTGCCCTTCATCAGGTACAATGTGTGATTAGAAAGAGTGAACCAATATTTATATGCAGTGAATTAGCATAAAAGAAAACTAACTAAGATCTACTTAAAAATTAAGAAATTTACATATATATGGAACTAAAGATAAAAGTACGAAATTTCTGAAAAATAAACTAAAAATCTGTATAAGGCGAATTAAAGGTAAAACACGGGAAAAAGGATGGAAAGACTAGAAAACGTAAGTATCTAGGCATAATAAAGGAAAGGAGCAAAATAGGATATCAGTGGCCAAGTTTAGAAAAAACAGTATATTGAGGGGGGAGATCTATTTTTCTGTTAAAACTAGGGATAGAGCTGGACACAAGAGCCTCAAGGACTAAACGTTGATATTTGTTCTTAACATCACTATATACCGGGATCGTGTTGCGTAAATTAAAAGAATGGTTAAATTCGTGGCTGTGTTGATATAGTAGTGACTTACGATCATGAGAACGGATGTTACGGTCGTGTTCTAGGACTCGAGTGGACTATTTTATATACATAGGTTTGATAAGGCACAATTTGGATTATAGATTATAAACACAAGGTAATAAGACCAAATCCAAATAAATTGTGTGATGTTTCAGTAACAGCGTTGTTACCATCTTCAGACAAAAGTACTGAATAAAGTTTAAAGTCTGAAGATGGTAACAACGCTGTTACTGAAACGTCACACACTATTTATTTGGATTTGGTCTTATTACCTTGTGTGTTTATACATAGGTTTGAAATATAAATCATTTCTAATATTGGAGGGAGAGAGAGAATTTTAAATTTTTCTACATTTTAGAGCAATATTTATACAAGAAAGAGTTTATTTACATATTAGATCTTATTATATATATATATATATAAAAGTCAATTTCTGTCTGTCTGTCTGTTTCGCGATAAACTCAAAAACTACTGAACCAATTGGTACCAAATTTTGCATGTCGCTTTTTATAAACCTGAGGAAAATTTTCGGCTGCATTTTGATTAGTATTTTTGGCTATTTCTTTTTTTTCATTTGAAGAACTTTTTTTTTACATTTTTAACTTTTTTTTATTAAAACTATATATTTTTAGTCAGAAAATGATGATGACGATATTGCTGTATCATGTTTGATTATTAGATACATAATTATATCGGGAAAAATTCCAAAAAGCAGAGACCACGGGTGAAACCAGTTCATTATTTTGTACGCAGGAACAAAATTCTAACAGAAAAACATTCATTTGAGCAGAATGAATATTGGAACGAATATTATTTGAATAAAAACATTTAATCGGGTAAAACCCGGGCGTTGCCCGGGTCATTCGTCTAGTTATATATATATACAGTTGAACCTCCCATGAGAGGACACTCACGCTAGAGAATACCTCTCTATAAAGGATAATAAAAGAAAATAAGACCTAATCCAAATAATTTATTAGTGTGTGACGTTTCGGCAACAACATTGTCACCATCATCAGACAAAAGAATAAATGAGAAAAAATATTAGAGCAAGTTCTTATATAGTACTGTTATCAAGTATTTAAACAAGATAACAGATAAGGAAAATAGTTTTTTAAGTCAACTTGAAATATTCTTCTTAGAATTAAAATGTTGTTGCCGAAACGTCACACACTAATAAATTATTTGGATTAGGTCTTATTTTCTTTTATTATAATCTATAATCCAAATTGTGCTTTATCATCTACAAAGGATAGTTTTGATTTGAAAAATTACCATTTTTTACCATTTTGCAACTCTCTAGTAGGAGTATACCGCTCGCTAAAAGACAATTTGGCTCTGCAATTAGGTGTCCTTTACAGGGAGGTTCTACTGTATATATATATTTATATAGTTTTTGATAAATTAATAATATATTATTAAGAAAATTGTTGGTAAAGGTCTATCTTTACTGAATAACAATGGCACCTATTCTCTTCTACAAAATGATCAAAAAAAAAAAAACTTAAATTGAATACCATACTGGAGAGAAAACAAATACAGTCGAACCTCTTTAATTCAACACCCCAAGGGATCAGAGCTTTCGGTTGAATTAAAGGAAGTGTTGAATTAAGGTGAGATGATTAGCTAATCATCTAACTAGCTAAAATAATATATATTTTTTATAAATAGCTTTGTAATATAAATTAATGATATTAATTGAAACCATTGTGTGTGTACTTTTTTATATTTATTTTTTTATTTTCATGATTAACTTTTAGTATCTGGGACAAAATGGCAATAATACATATTTTCGAAACAAATAATATTTTATTCCAATTGTGGTGAATAATAGTTTAAAGAAAATAAATATGGAAAATAAAAAGAAAATTAAAAAATAATTTTTGAAAAGAATCAAGATTAAAAAAAAATATATATTTTATAGATGTCTGTTTTTTCTCTGAAATCCTATTCAGGATGTATTCCAGATAGTCTATTTTTAAAAGACATGCATGCCTTTCTTCCTCAGAAATGTCTTTTAAATAACAAAGAGTTTTTATTGTATTAAAGGCATCCACTGCTGCTGCAGGTGTTATTGATGTTTTGTTTAAATCTTTTTCTGTTGGCTCTACCTCTTCATCTTCTTCTTTTCCCATTACCTCCTTTACAATTTCTTCAATGGACTGTTCCCCAGCAACTTGCACATCTTTATCAACTTCCAAGAAGTCAATATAGTTGACATCAATGGCTTGATGTTTTTTTAATGCCTCAAAACATCTGTTCATTTCTTCTTCAACAACTTCTTCCATTGCTTCATCCATCACAAATCCTGAATGAGAAAAGCAATTTTTTATTGTGGAAGAACTAACCCCAACCCATGCAGCCTCTAGCCAGCTAATTGCAAAGAGTAAATGAACTTGAGCATTTTTTTTTCTTCCATGCAAGTGAGAAGATACGTTATCATTCGTTTCCTATATTGGTCTTTTAGGGCTTTAATGATACCCATATCACAGGGTTGTAATGCACTTGTAGTTAGGGCGGGCAAAAATCTTATTTCAATGTTCTGTAACCCTTCAGGTATTTGGTGGGCTGGGCAATTATCTAAAATTAATTAAATTTTTCTTTCTCTTCTTTTGAATATTTGGTCCAATTTTTTCAGCCAATCTGTAAAAATTGCCCCAGTCATCCAGGCTTTTTTATTAAAATGATAATTTGAGGGAATATTCATGCCATGAAAGCATCGTGGTCTTCTATATTTCCCAATATAAAGTAAAGGCAGTTTTTCACTTCCATCCATATTACAGCATACCAACACTGTAATTCTCTCTTTAGACTTCTTACCCCCCTTCACATTTCTCACCTCTGATAGTCATTGTTTGATTAGGCAAAAGTTTATAAAATAACCCTGTTTCATCAGCATTGAAAATGTCCTGTGGGCTGTATTTAGCTAAAAGTGAAGGAATAATCTCACCTTTCCAAGTGGCTACACTATTGGCATCCACACTTTCAGCTTCTCCATGAAGTCGTTTAAAAGCAATATTCCTTCTGGCCTTAAACTTTTCTAGCCAGCCATTGCTAGCTTCAAAATTATCTTGACCCATTTTCAAGGCCAAGAGTATAGCCTTTTCTTTCAAGATATTGCCATTTATGGCAAGTTTCATGGCATTTGCCTGCCTTATCCACCTAAGCAGGGCTTCTTCAATCTCTGGGAATTCCCCGCCACGATCACGTTTCAAGGTAGAGCTAAAATTAGATTTTAAAAAGGCAGATTTTATGGCGAATTTATTTTTAAAAATTGTGCTAATGGTGGACCGTGGAATATTTCTCTCTCTGGAAACTTGACTATGTGATTTTCCTTGTTCTATTTCTTCTATAATTTTCATTTTTTCCACATAAGTGAGCTGGTGATACTGACTACGTTTCCAATTTTTTTTGGCAGAACCTGACATTCTTGCCCCACTCATTTATTCAAATTAACACAGAATATTGAATTAAAATGTTATCATAATCATTGTTGGATCATTTTATAAAGATTTATTTATTTAAAAAGAAATTATTTATAAATTTAAAAATAGCTAAAATATTTCAATGTTAAAAATAAAAAATTATTATTAGTTAGCGCATGATGCCGAAATTCCCGCGTAAAAAAACAACAATAACATCCGTGAAATTGCGCTACGGCACTGCAAAGTGAAACTTAAACTAACCAGAAACCAAAAGTGCGCAGGCGCGATCCGATCGGCGCCCGCCGTAATACCGTTTAGCGGTAAAGTTGCATGTAAAATAACATTCAACTGTCGAAATTCGAATTTTAAAATGGTCGAACTATCGGAACTGTCGTATTATCGATACTGTCGAATTACGGTTTGTTATTTGATAGGCCGGAGGTCGGGACATCGGAACATGGTCGAATTATCGCCGAGTGTCGAATTGGGGTGTGTCGAATTAACGAGGTTATACTGTATATTATATAAGCTTTTAAGCCAAGTTAAAATACATGTTCCCAATATATATTTATTTTATTTATTATTACAAAAGCACAAAGTCCAAAGGACTATTGTGCTGTGCTAGTATTATTTACATATATATGATTAAATATTTACACGATGGATTAGTAGTGTTTTGTAAATTATTATACAAATAGTTCTAAACTTAACAAAGTTCTCATAAGATAGAGTATATACACAAAGAGAATTTGGTAATGTTTCAAAGTATCTACATACAATTTGATTAGTCAGAGGGCAAGTTAAAAGATGCTCTGGTGATTCAACATCTAAGCGGCATTCACATGTTGAATAGGAAACTTAAGAAGGGTCCTTTGCCTGTTAATATATATGGTGCACCAAAGGTCCACAAACCTAACTGTCCATTACGCCTAATATATGTTGTAGGTGATCATCTTAGAAATTCCTAAGAGAAAATATGTAAATTGTTCTAGCTGTTTGATTTAGAAGTTGTGTATTCCAATTTTTTTTTGTAAAAATATTTTTTTAATTAGATGTTTTGTATATCTAAAAATTGTATGTGGAGAATAGATGTGTTTCTAAATTAATGATAAAAATATAAATTACTAGCGGACGTACCCGGCTTCGCCCGGGTTTTACCCGAGTAAAGGTTTGTCTAACGAATCTCTCGATAAAGTGAACATTTTTTCCCGGTCCCTTGAAAAATACTCGATAAGTTGAATAAAATCAATATTAATTGGTTCCCTCGGTAATTGGAAGTTAAAGGAATAGTATCTTGCCTTGGAATTGTATCATTATTCTTGTCTCAAATAAATTGCCGTGTCATCCTGAATTTTGTCTTTCCTAATTTTCTACATTACAAAATCATCGTATCATCATGATAATATTTAGAGCAGATTGTTGAATTATAACAGATAAATTAGAATATTTATCTTGATTATTTTAAAGCGAAAAGTTTTTCAAAAATTTTATTTGCTAGAAACCTTCCCAGTACTATACTAAATAACTTCACAAAGTTTCATGGCGTTCCAATGAGTGGTTTGGTCAGGCATAAAGGACAAACAGACACACATACATTCATTTTTATATATATAGATAGATTTAAAAATAATAACTACAAAAAATTAAGACCTAATCCAAATAAATTAATAATGTGTGACATTTTACTCTTTTGCCTGATGATTTTTTATTACAAAACACACATTATATCCTATGTGGATATTTGCGTGTAAATGTTTATTTTATATACATAGTTTTTAAATATATATAAATAAATAAATATATATACTCACCAGCGAGTACAAGTAACCAAACGGGGCTCTGGCACATTTGTAAGTGCAAAGTCGAACTGCTTTTCACATATGGTGCACCTACAGTAAAAGCAGTCGCCTACTTTTACCCACCATGATTATCATGGCCTGTACCACGTGTACTAGGGATATGCAAAAATATATATTCTTCTTTACTGGAAACCATCTGGCTAAACTGTTCAATTGACATTGTTCTCTCAGTCTGTAACAAGTGAGCACTGAATTAAAATATCCTATGGGTTATGATCTTGGTTGCATAAGCAGATTGAGGAATCCATGTACCCTGTAAAAATTGTATACACCTATCCCCCGATTTACACGGTAGATACGTTCCTGAGAAAAACATGTAAATCGAGAAATATGTGTATATTAAACTGTCAAATCTGAATAGGTGTTCACCCCCTCATGAATCAGAGCCTCCCAATATTCTTTTCAACATAGGTAGTATAGAGTAGAATATCACATTTTAGTATAGTGCGATAAAAACAAAAAAAAAAAAAACTTATTTGGAAAACCGTGTAAAAGCGAAAACGTGTAAAACAAGTACCGTGTAAATCGGGGGATAGGTGTATTATAAAAAATTGATTAGATAAATTTTGGTAGCTTTGAATTTTCAACAAATTCTCTGAAATTATCATTAGAAAATTTTTATAGTATGCATCTCTCATGTTGCCTCAATCCATAAATCCTTTTCATGCCAGGGAAGATTCAACCATTTCCTTCCAAATCAATATCTTCAAGCTGAAATGATCTCTAATATATTCTCACCTATGTGACCCTCTAGTTCAGGATTATACTAAAGCCATTGTATACACAACCATTTCCACATTAGCTAGTTGCTGCAGTAAAGGATTATACTAAAGCCATTGTATACACAACCATTTCCACATTAGCTAGTTGCTGCAGTAAAGGATTATACTAAAGCCATTGTATACACAACCATTTCCACATTAGCTAGTTGCTGCAGTAAAGGATTATACTAAAGCCATTGTATACACAACCATTTCCACATTAGCTAGTTGCTGCAGTAAAGGATTATACTAAAGCCATTGTATACACAACCATTTCCACATTAGCTAGTTGCTGCAGTAAAGGATTATACTAAAGCCATTGTATACACAACCATTTCCACATTAGCTAGTTGCTGCAGTAAAGGATTATACTAAAGCCATTGTATACACAACCATTTCCACATTAGCTAGTTGCTGCAGTAAAGGATTATACTAAAGCCATTGTATACACAACCATTTCCACATTAGGTAGTTGCTGCAGTAAAGGATTATACTAAAGCCATTGTATACACAACCATTTCCACATTAGCTAGTTGCTGCAGTAAAGGATTATACTAAAGCCATTGTATACACAACCATTTCCACATTAGCTAGTTGCTGCAGTAAAGGATTATACTAAAGCCATTGTATACACAACCATTTCCACATTAGCTAGTTGCTGCAGTAAAGGATTATACTAAAGCCATTGTATACACAACCATTTCCACATTAGCTAGTTGCTGCAGTAAAGGATTATACTAAAGCCATTGTATACACAACCATTTCCACATTAGGTAGTTGCTGCAGTAAAGGATTATACTAAAGCCATTGTATACACAACCATTTCCACATTAGGTAGTTGCTGCAGTAAAGGATTATACTAAAGCCATTGTATACACAACCATTTCCACATTAGCTAGTTGCTGCAGTAAAGGATTATACTAAAGCCATTGTATACACAACCATTTCCACATTAGGTAGTTGCTGCAGTAAAGGATTATACTAAAGCCATTGTATACACAACCATTTCCACATTAGGTAGTTGCTGCAGTAAAGGATTATATCCAACCGTTTGGTTTTCGACCACTAGGACCTGGGTTCGATTCCCGCAATGGACACTTTTTTCTGTTTGAAAAAAAAAAAAAAATGCTCCAATGGCCTCCGATTCTTGCAAAAGTCCAACCCCACCAGCGAGTGCAAGTAACCAAACGGGGCTCTGGCATTTGTAAGTGCAAAGTCGAACTGCTTTTCACATGTGTAGACATGTGGTGCTCTTACAGTAAAAGCAGTCGCTAACTACTCACCATGATTATCATGGCCTGTACCACGTGTACTAGGGAAAAGCAAAAAAAAAAAAGGATTATATCCAAAATCCCAAAATATTATCAACCAATGAAAATCTTAAGAAAAAGGCATCTCCTTATCGTGCAACTGAAAGTTTCTGATGGCTTGCACTATCTATTGGAATAAATATCAACTTCATGGATTTTTAATTATTCCGAAATTAGCCAAATACCCATTCTTGATTAATCAAGAAAAGCTAACCACGGACGCGTTTCGGGCTGTTGGCCCTCATCAGCATGGTGCAAGCTGTACCTCAACAACCAAAAAATTGGTCATTCAGGCATCCTGAAAAATCAAAATGGGTAGTTAAGGCCAGAATTGCGTGAGACTGCGGGCCAAATTTGGCCAATTCTGGAATAATTAAAAATCAACGAGAATAGTGGATATTTATTCCGATAGATGGCGCAAGCCATCAGCAACTTTCAGTTGCACGATAAGGAGATGTCTTTTTCTTAATTTATGCACCTTATCCTAGTACAATATCACATTTGTACTATTTTTTTTTCACAATGAATATCTATTTGAGAAAGAAAATTTTAGCATTCAGTAAAACACACTACTATTGTCATTGTGATATTTTGACTTCACTAAATGGAATTCCAGCCGTTTATTGACAGTTGAACCACTCAATAGCAGCATTACTTAGGACTAAGATAACCACGGTTGAAACATAAAACTTTGGGACCTTAGAGTTATAACAAAGTTGTGTGCTGTTATAATGTGGTTTTGCTGTATAATCAATTTAGCCACAGGACCAGAAATTGAGTCTTAAAGTTAGTTTTCTCAACCATTGTTATCAAGTGGCATTGTGGCCCATCTTGAAGGAGAGAGCCATCTGTTATCAATTTTTACAATATCCTGCCAGATTCTGAGATGGCCTAATATATTGGTTCATATATTATTATTTATTTAGAAAAAGACATCTCCTTATTGTGCAACTGAAAGTTGCTGATGGCTTGAGCCATATATCGGAATAAACTATTCGTTGATTTTTAATTATTCTAGAATTGGCCGAATACCCATTCTTGCTGAAAAGCTAACCACATACGCCAACCATGATAGATGGCGCAAGCCATCAATAACTTTCAGTTGCATGATAAGGAGATGCTTTTTTATTACTTTATCCCAGTACAATTTCACATTTGTACTATTTCTTCACATTATTATCAATTTCATTCCAATCCATGTTAAATACAGTAGGACCTTTGACACCCAGGCTCAGAGCCTTTAGGGAGAGGTGTCGTCCTCTTACAGCATTCAAAATGACAATTTTGGTGGATAGCTGTTCTTTGTAAAGCATTGTCCTCAAATGTGAGTGTCTTCTTATGGAGGGGTTCTACTGTATGTAATTTTAAAACAAACATTTTAATCACTAATATGGGCCAATTTAAAAATAAATTGAGCTTTTTATTTCAAAAACATGGTCTTAAATGAGGTAGATCATATTTCAGATTAATTTTGGAATTATATTAAGGCATTCCAACTTTTGTACATAGATATTCTTTCCTTTTCTACTTTTTCTCTTTTCTGAGCTAGGATTCAGTTTCTTCCTCTGCTTCTCATTTCTTTTTAGATTCATTTCTAACAGGAGTCTGTATAAGACGGAATGTCTTAATAAAGGCTTGTGTGTGTGTGTGTATTAAGGCATTCAGGACTAAAATTATTGGCATTTTAAATGGTTCATTAGAGGTTCATCACCTGTAACAATTTTATTTATTTATTTATTATTATTATTTTTTTTTTGCTTATCCCAAGTACACATGGTACAGGCCATGATAATCATGGTGGGTAGTTAGGGACTGCTTTTTTTTTACTGTAAGCGCACCACATGTCTACATATGTGAAAGCAGTTAGACTTTGCACTTACAAATATGCCAGAGCCCCGTTTGGTTACTTGCACTCTCTGGTGGGGTTGGACTTTTGCAAGAATCGGGGGCCATTGGAGAATTTTTTTTTTTAAACAGAAAAAAAGTGTCCAATGCGGGAATCGAACCCGGGTCGTAGTGGTCGAAAACCAAACGGTTTAACCAGCCTTCCACCGACCCCCAATTTTATTTATAATTTGTGTAAGCTCTCGATATTTAAAAATACTTTAAACTAGACTGAGAGTTGTAGGATTTTTAGGAGAATTTTACAGTTAAAAGCATATATAATTCTGGAATAAAAAGAAGCTTTTGTTGTTATATATATTAGAGCAACTCCTGGTCTAGTAGTTTATACAAATCTGAAACTTTTGTTCAACAATCCTGCTTGGCTCTAGATTAAGGGAACTCCTATGTTAGCTCAGCTTTTTTTAGTATATATATATATATATACTAGCCGAATGACCCGGGCAACGCCCGTGTTTTTACCCATTTGAATGTTTTTATTCAAATACTATTTGTTACAATTATAAATTGGTGCCTTAAATAAATGCATATATTAGTTAATAACTATAGCCTATGTACTTTATCTATGTACTGTTGGCTTCCGTAGGCATCTCTTACTGGGAAAAAGGAAGAGAGGATTCCATTTAGTTATTAACTAATATATGCATTTATTTAAGGAGCGACCCGCTCCAACACAATAGTTACAAAAACGAAAAAGCGAGTGGGGGGGGGGGCAAAGGTGGCGTGATCGTAGCCAACCAAAAGGAGAGCGCCATTCCAAAAAAAAAGCAAACGGTGACAGAGATGACTGAAGAATTAAGAGATGAAGAACGCATGACGCTCGTAACTGTATATTGAATACAGTAGAACCTCCATGAGAGGACACTCGCGCTAGAGGACACCTCTCCACAAAGGACAGTTTTCATTTACAAAATTACCATTTTTACAATTTAGCAACTCTCCGGTAAGAGGACACCTCTCCCTAAAGGACACTTTGACTCTGCAATTAGGTGTCCTTTACAGGGAGGTTCTACTGTATTTGTTAAAAACAAAAACAAAAAAAGGCATATCCGAACCCCTCACATGAGCATTTTAGATGGCAGAGCGCCATCTAGTGGAACAAAAAAAAAAAACTAAATGATTATTTAACTTGTTCCATGATATTTGGCCAACCCAATTTATTGATAAATCAAGAAAAACCAACCACATACGCATTTCATGCTGTTCGCCTTTGTCAGCATGGCTGTACCTCTAAGACCAAAAATTTGGTCACAGAGTCTTCCTTGAGAAATCAAGAAATGGCCAATGAGTAGTCAGGATATGCCTATTTTTTTAAAATATTAAGACCTGATCTTTTTATCCCATTTCTTTTTCACATAAATATATATAAATAAATTAAACACAAATGTGATTGAAATGAAATTGTACTGGGATCATGAAACGTCCCGCTCCAAACTTTGTGTCTGTGAAGCGATATTTTTATTGTGAGATGATCTGGCTTCACCTGTGGTCTCTGCTTTTTGGAATTTTTCTTGATTTAATTTTGTATCTGATAATCAAACCTGATACAGCAATATTGTCATCCTTTTCTGACTAAAAAACAGCAATTTTTGCCCAGAACCTGTCAATTTAAATTTTTCTTGGCTAAAATTCCGATAAATATCTCTTCCAGATTTTTCTCTATGGCCTGTTAAAACACGCTTTACATGTACATTAGGTCAGCTGATATTACCTCCCATCTTCACCTCTAGAAGGCTGCTTGCGAGCGAAAGAGCAAATTTGCAACTCAAATTTGCAAATAACTCTAAGAATATTCGGGATAGAGACCTGAAATTTTCACTATAAGTTTTTCCAGATTCTACTCTATATACTGTTAAAATTTCAGTCAGATTAGTTACGTATTTTGGACGTGTATAGCCGAAAAACATACATACATATTTAATCAAAAAGGCATATATTGGTTCAAAATATCTTTTATTTTACCAATATTTCAGTTGGCTGAACGCCAACCTTTATCAAGGTGTTATAACATATCAATGTGTGTCAACAACAAACTCAGCGCCACATACATACATACATACATACATACATACACTGACTTTTATATATATAGGAACTAGCCGAATGACCCGGGCAACGCCCGTGTTTTACCCGATTGAATGTTTTTATTCAAATACTATTTGTTACAATTATAAATTGGCGCCTTATTTAAATGCATATATTAGTTAATAACTATAGCCTATGTGCTTTATCTGTCTATGTACTGTTGGCTTCCGTAGGCGTCTCTTACTGGGAAAAAGAAAGAGAGGATTCCATTTAGTTATTAACTAATATATGCATTTATTTAAGGAGCGACCCGCTCCAACACAATAGTTACAAAAACCAAAAAGCGAGGGGGGGGGGGGCAAAGGTGGCGTGATCGTAGCCAACCAATAGGAGAGTGCCATTCTAAAAAAAAAGCAAACGGTGACAGAGATTAAGAATTATTAAGAACGCATGACGCTCGTAACTGTATATAGAATAGGACCAGGGGAAAAAAATGCATCCTCATATTACCATGAAAAAAGTGTTTAACCCTCACTTACTGGCACCAAATTTAACTACTAGAGCACAGTGTCTCAAGCAGTTTTTAATATATATAATAAGAGAAAATATAATTTTTTAAGCTATTAAGAACAATTAAGAAAAAAGGCATCTCCTTATCGGGCAACTGAAAGTTGCTGATGGCTTGCGTCATCTATCGGAATAAATATCAACTATTCATTGATTTTTAATTATTCCAAAATTGGCCAAATACCCATTCTTGATTAATCAAGAAAAGCTAACTATGTATGTGTTTTGGGCAGTTGGCCCTCGTCAGCGTGGTGCAAGCTGGATTAATCAAGAACGGGTATTTGGCCAATTTTGGAATAATTAAACATCACATTTTTACTTTTTTTTTTTTTTTTTCATATTAAAAATAAGTTAGAGTGTAACCTGTTCAATTTGACACTCCAAAAGATCAGAGCTTTCAGAAACTCCGCCTATGCCGGTCCCAAGCCCGGATGAAAAAGGAGGAGGGGGAGCAATAACAAGCTCACTAAAAAAACCTGGGCTCAGCTGGCCCGGCTGATAGTACCCTGTAAGGGCTCCTGATCCAGGGATACAGGATGAGCAGCGTTTGTACTCCATGTTAGGAGCGGCTGCACATGGCGTCTGTTCCTCATGTCAGAGGCGGCCATTTCTTTTGGAGCTAAGTCTGCCTGCCACTGAGTAGTGCTCCCAGTCTTAATGACAAAGGCAGACGCATTCTACTTCGCCCAGTCATGATGGTTGAGATAAGAAAGAAGAAGAAGAGCTTTCAGTTGAATTAAACTAAGTGTTGAATTAAAGTCAGATGGTCCATCACAACATTTACTGCTAGTGGCCATGTTTTTACAATAACCAAATATATAATTAAAATAATATTCTGACAAAATGTTGTGTAATATATTTTAATTAATAATGTAAATTGTGATACCAATGGGACACTTTTATTTATTTATTTACTTTTCTGAATATTAACTTTTAGTAATGGATAAAATTGCATTAATACATTTTTGAACCAAGGAAAATTTTCAAATATTATTTTAATCTAAGTGAATAAATTCAATGGAAAGAAAGTTATAAATTTAGAAAATAAAGAAAAGAAAAATAAGGTAATAAGACCAAATAAATAGTGTGTGACGTTTCAATAACAGCGTTGTTACCAAAATGTCACACATTATTTATTTATTTAGATTTGGTCTTATTACCTTGTGTTTATAATCTATAATTCAAATTGTGCCTTATCATTAAAGAAAAGAAAGACAAAACAATTTATTTAAAAAAATTATTATATTTTAAAGAAACTTATATAGCTGTTTGCTTTTAGGCCAGAACCCTATTTAGTGTGCCTTCTAGCTGATCAACCTTCAAAAGGCATGCAGGCTTCTTAGTATGTTATCTCTAATAGCAGAATAATACTCTCTAAGACTTCCCATTGTTCATGCTGGTGACTAGCGGCCATTTAAGTTATATCTTTTTTTTTTGCTTATCCCTTGTACACGTGGTACAGGCCATGATAATCATGGTGGGTAGAAGTAGGCGACTGCTTTTACTTGTAAGTGCAACACATGTCTACACACGTGAAAAGCAGTTATGTCTAAATCATTCAGGTGTAGACAAAAATTCTACGTGTTGTCACCACCTAGATTTGTACTTTCAAACCTGATGCGCATGTGCTAACTACTGCCACTGCATGCTAAGGTATTGTATTGTTAACAATAAATTTGTATTTGAACAAAAAACATTGAAATTTGATTTAAAAATTCTGTCTAATTATTGATGGAGTCAAATTAATGTTTGTTATTGGTAGGCTGGAGACATGAAAACATGGTTGAATTATTGCAAGCCTCAAATTATTGGGTGTCAAATTAACAAGGTTATACTGTATATACAATCTAACTTTGTTAATATAACACTCCAAGGGATCAGAGCTTTCATTGAAGTCAGAAGATTAGATGTTGGTTAGTTGTAATAATTTAAATTGATAATTTTAATTGATTTTTCATTGGAATTTTTATTTAATTTTTCAGAATGTTTCATGGTTCACTTTTAGTGATGGATAAATGATAAGACACAATTTGGATTAAAGATCATAAACACAAGGTAATAAGACCAAATCCAAATACGTAAATAAATAGTGTGTGACATTTTTGGTCATGCACTATTTATTTAAATTTGGTCTTATTACCTTGTGTTTAGTGATGTATAAAAT
The DNA here is from genome assembly GCA_030710605.1 of Cordylochernes scorpioides. Classification (NCBI taxonomy): domain Eukaryota; kingdom Metazoa; phylum Arthropoda; class Arachnida; order Pseudoscorpiones; family Chernetidae; genus Cordylochernes; species Cordylochernes scorpioides. The sequence goes on along the minus strand of CP092865.1, from coordinate 32,387,624 downwards.
TGAATTAATACATTTTTGAGCAAAGAAAAAAATTTCAAACACTATTTCAATTAAAAACAAGGTAATAAGACCAAATCCAAATAAATAAATAGTGTGTGATGTTTCGGTAACAGTGTTGTTACCAAAATGTACCAAATTTGGTCTTATTACCTCGTTTTATAATCTATAATCCAAATTGTGCCATATCTATTTCAATTTAACTGAATAAATTTAGAAAATTAAAGAAAAAAAAGCTAAAAAATTATTTTAAAAAAATCAATTTTTTACAAAAAAATTCTTTATGGTTGTTTGCTTTTGGGCTAGAACCCTATTCATTGTGCATTTTAACATCTCTTCTTCTTTCTTATCTCCACTCAATCATATTAGGGTATCAAGCTTGTAAAGCTTGCAACTTTTGATGGTGTCTGCCGGGGAAGAGTAGAGCTCATCAATGGATGAGTTAATACAGTCAATAATGTGTTTTGGGATTGCATGTTGAGAACCTTCTAACATAAATCTTCAAAATGCATGCATGCCTTTCCTCTTCTGTAAGTTCCTTCAAAAGCACACCATTACTCTCCAAAATGGCTGCTTGTTTATATTGGGAACTTGTTGGTGCTTAGTTAAAGTTATGGAACCAATGACACTGTGATTGTCCATGAGAAATGAAAAAAGTGCATGACATAAGTCGGCATGGAATTTGCATGCTATGATATGACACTTTAAGCTATATGAATGCCCTAACTACAGCCGCTGTCCTATTCATGATAAAATTGTGAAAAAAAGTTTTAAAATATTTTATCACAATGAGTTTATTTTAAAATGCTAGTCAAGCGCTAATCATTCAGCGATCTATCACAATGGGCTTAATAAAAAACATTGACTATATCTTACAAGAAATAATCAATATTTTTTGTTAAGCCCGTTGAAGAGTGATTATCACTTGAAAGCTAGCATTTTAAAATAAACTCATTGTGAGAAAATGTTTTTGTAATTTTTAAAAGCCACTGCCCTGCTGGAAGGTACAGCAATGCATTTTTATCTATTAAGTTGTATTTAAACATGTTCTTTAAATTGAATTAAGAAATGGTCCAATTATTGATGGTGTTGTATCATCATTGGCTAAATTAACCTGATTTATTTGATAGGCTGAAGGTTGAGGCTTGAAAAAAATGGTTGAATTATTGTTGGTAATAATGTATATTTATATGTGTACCATCATGACTATCTTTGATTTCCAGACTTAAGTCTGGTCATCTACGGACAATGACTTTCCAGAATGGTTGCAAGGTTATCAAACTTTTGTTCTCTTAAATGAGTCCACATTGGGGGGGCCCTCAAAGGTTCATTGAAGATCAAAAGCTCTCACTGGGATATTAATAAAAGGGAAACAATGCACAAAGGTTTTGATCTCTTTTAAAGAATTAAGCTATACAGTCAATACTTTTTTATTCAACACTTCAAGGAAGAGATAGGGGTTTTCCACTATGTACTAAGTTCAATTCTCAACCTGCAACCCCAAAACACATTATTGACTTTATTGACTCATCCATTGATGAGCTCTACTCATCCCCGGCAGACACCATCAAAATCCCTAATAGGATTGAGTGGAATTAAGAAAGCAGAAGATATGTGTACTAAAAGAGATGCCTCTCATGTTAAAAATAGATTAGAACAATGCATTTTGGTTCACCATCCCCGTGCAGAATGTTATGGTGGTCATATGACCAGTTTCAGCAGATTCAGACAATCTTCTGCAACTTTATACTGTAGTCTGACTTAAAAATCTGCAATGCAAACTCTTCTCTTCTTCTTCTTCTTTCTTATCTCCACTCAATCAGCTTGTAAAGCTTGAGCCTTTTGATGGTATCCACCGGGGGACAATCATCATGATTGGGTGAAGTAGAATGCGTCTGCCTTTGTCATTAAGACTGGGAGCACTACTCAGTGGCAGTCCGACTTAGCTCAAAAAGAAATGGCTGCCTCTGACATGAGGAACAGACGCCCCTAACATGGAGTACAAACGCTGCTCATCCTGTATCCCTGGATTAGGAGCCCTAACAGGGTACTATCAGTCGGGCCAGCTGAGCCCAGGTTTTTTAGCGAGCTTGGTACTGCTCCCCTCCTCCTTTTTCATCCGGGCTTGGGACCAGCAAAGGCGGAGTTGCAATGCAAACTCAACCAGCTTAAACACCTTTTGGGTAAATGACTGATTGTATAATGGTGAGGGCCATAACCATGGTATACAGCTTTGGTTTTAATATGATACATTAGCGTGCCATCTGTTATGAGATTACATTTGAAACTATTATAAATGCGTATGATTCTTTTTAAAATTAAACAATTTCTACTGCCCTTACTGCAATGAAAAATTAATGGGAGAGCCTTGCTCATCAATGGGGAAACCTTCCATTAATTTTTTATTGCAGTAAGGGCAGTAGAAAATTGTTTAATTTTAAAAAAGAATCATTGGCATCTATAGAATTGATAAGGCACAATTTTTTGATTATAGATTATAAACACAAGGTAATAAGACCAAATCCAAATAAATAAATAGTGTGTGACGTTTCAGTAACAGCGTTGTTACCATCTTCAGACAAAAGTACTAAATGACTGAAATTTCAGTACTTTTGTCTGAAGATGGTAACAACGCTGTTACCGAAACGTCACACACTATTTATTTATTTGGATTTGGTCTTATTACCTTGTGTTTATTGGCATCTATAATAGTTTTGAATTCTCAGGTTTGGTTTTGTCTAAACTTGCCAAAACTGGTATTGTGGCTTCACCATTCTTTAGACAGAGATGATAAATATAATGTATTGTTTTAAAGGGAGAGGTGCCTGTTTTGGTACATATATTTATTACAAAACTATTTTAGAGGTGTAATATTCTTTTTAAAATAAAACAATTTCTACTGTCCTTACTGCAATGGAAAAATTAAAGGGAGGGCCTGGCTCATCAGTGGTGAACCCTCTCAGCGGTTTCGCCAGTTTAATCTACCATACCGCTGTTATGTTGCATTTTTGGAACTTCCTTTTATAGTGATACTGATGCTTGCCTCTTCGAATGGGTATTTTAGATGAACTATGGACATAAGCTTTTAGGACAGCAGAATGGTAGATTAAACTGGCAAAACCGCTGGGAGGGTTCACCACTGATGAGCCAGGCCCTCCCTTTAATTTTTCCATTGCAGTAAGGACAGTAGAAATTGTTTTTTTTTTTTAAAGAATATTACGCCTCTAAAATAGTTTTGTAATTTGATAACAGATGGCGCGCTAGTGCATCGTAATACATATACGTATTTATATACAGTAAAACCCCTCTATAGTGAACCCTAATGGGACAGAGCTTTTGGTTCACTATAGCCACGGTTTGGCCATTTTTTTCAACTTTTCTAAATTTTTAGACCGCATCATTAAAAAACAGCCATACAAACAGGAAAAGGCAGCCACTTAATAATGGTCACTTTGTTTTAATTCCCTAAATTGACCTATTTCTTTACAGTAATGCTGAATTTCAAAAGAAGTCAGTTGTTAATAGGTTCTTCTTATCATTAGCATACATGTTTATATATAAACCTATGTATTATTTAAAAATTAAGCCAAATTCCCTAGGTAAAACATTATTAATTATATATTTAAACGGTATAAGAGTATTTAAGAACATCTTTCTCAAATAATATAATACTATATATTTATTTGAAAAAAATGTCTCTAATACCTTGTTGTTTGAAAGTGAAATGTGAAATTTGAAAATCAGAATTGTCTTAAATAATGGTTATTTCCATCAAAGGAATAAAGCTCCGTGTATTCTGAATCAATTGAGGATGAATCAAAAGCATTCAATTCAGAAAAATCGGACGCGAAACATTTTGATACGATAGCGCGATCGGTAAAATTGCGAATAAAAAACGCCAATTTGCAAACACAAAATCGGTGGTAAAACGGCCGGCCAGGGGGAATATCCGCGAACCCTGAATGAGTCATATACCTAACAAGAATTCCATTCTAAAAATAGAACTGTAGTGGTAGTTTTTGAGAATTTATAAGTCGATTTGTTTGTGGCTCATGAGACACGGGGAACTTGGGGGACCTGTTTTTTTTTTTTTTCTTCTTTTTTCTTCCAATTCCAGTTTCCACATATTCTTCTGAAATGTATATTAAATTTTGTTTTAACCAGTTATTCAAACCATTTCTGACTTTCAAATTATTTGGAATTATGTTTTAGCCTAGGTTAAACTTAATATAGAACGCTTCTAAAAGGGCAGGCTGCCACTGTTTTGTTTTTTTTTTAGAACGCCACTCTTTGTTTCTTTTCTTTATTTTGGAAGCCATTTGTATTTTTCTTCTATTTCAAAATTGTCGAATGCAAAGATATTGAGACATTGATATTGCAAAGAATCGCCGTGGGTTCGTTATAAGGGAAGGTTCGCTATATCTGGGGTTCGTATTAGCGGGATTTTACTGTATATCATATTTTTTTACATTTGAAAAAAATATTTTTTCAATTAGAGCCATATATAAAATGTTATAAATCTTTTTAAAAAGCCTGATCAGAATTGTCATCTGGTAAAAAGACCAAATTCAACTATATAAAAAGTGTGTGACATTTCAGTAAAAACGCTGTTACTGAAACATCATATACTATTTATTTATTTGGTCTTATTACCTTGTGTTTCTAATCTACTAGCCGAATGACCCGGGCAACGCCCGTGTTTTACCCGATTGAATGTTTTTATTCAAATACTATTTGTTACAATTATAAATTTGGCGCCTTTAATAAATGCATATATTAGTTAATAACTATAGCCTATGTGCTTTATCTGTCTATGTACTGTTGGCTTCCGTAGGCGTCTCATACTGGGAAAAGGAAAGAGAGGATTCCATTTAGTTATTAACTAATATATGCATTTATTTAAAGGGCGACCCGCTCCAAACCAATAGTTACAAAAACGAAAGAGCGAGTGGGGGAGGCATGATGGGGGGGGGGGGCAAAGGTGGCGTGACCGTAGCCAACCAATAGGAGGGCGCCATTCCAAAAAAAAAAAAAGCAAACTGTGACAGAGGCCGATGAGGAATGACGCTCGTAACTGTATATAGAATAATCCAAATTGTACCTAATCAATATTGTCACCCAGAAAAATTCAGGATAATGAAGTTTGTTTTTATTAAAAATAGACGTTACTTATATATGAAAGAACAGAGGCAGAAATTTGCTCTATGTGTGACACATAATTTCTGATACATAGCTCTTTCTATGTAGAGCCATAACTGGCCATCTCTATACAGCAAATGGAAACATTAAGACGTGAATGGTTCTTTTATACATCAATCTTCATCTGTCCTTACTGCGGTGAAAAAAATATTTGGAAGGCTTGGCTCATCAGTGGTGAACCCTCCCCAGCGGTTTCGTCAATTTGCTTGATGTGAATATTTATATGTAATACTACTGTTCTAAAAGCTTATGTCCATAATTTGCTTAAAATACAAATTCTGTGATTCCACCCTTCAGTGTAGCATATATAAACAGAATGATCCAATACAGTTTTAGAGCTCTAAAGAAGCGGTCTGACGGATTAAATTGGTGAAATCACTGAAAAGGTTCACCACTGATGAGCCAAGCCCTCCCAATATTTTTTCATCGCAGTAAGGACAGTAGAAGTTTGATTGATATATAAAAGAAACTCCATGGAAGCAATGGTCGCCTCTCCCGTCAAAATAAACGTCAGAATCTGACGCCATCTATTGACCGTCGCCGCAACTAGCGACATCGGATCGGTGACAAAGCCACAACACCAGCTTTGGTAAACTGAAAAGCGTCCACCTAGAGACCATGGTTTCGGGCTAATGGCCCTCGTCAGCCTAGGGCAGACTTTATTCCATGTGATCCACAAGGGATCTAATGGAATCCTCACAATCTACCAAAGAGGTGTTTTGCTGGCAATGTGGCTGGGCTAAATCTATTGGCAAAACATAGATGGAAAATTTGCCGGGAGGAAATTAATCCATGGAAGCAATGGTCGCCTCTCCCGTCAAAATAAACGTCAGAATCTGACGCCATAGATATTAGATATAGATTTGGCCCAGCCACATTGCCAGAAAAACACCTCTTTGGTAGATTGTGAGGATTCCATTAGATCCCGTGTGGATCTCATGGAATAAAGTCCACCCTAGACTGACGAGGGCCATTAGCCCGAAACCATGGTCTCTAGGTGGACGCATATCAGTTTGCCAAAGTTGGTGTTGTGGCTTTGTCACCGACCCGATGCCGCTAGTTGCGGCGACGGTTAATGGATGGCGTCAGATTCTGACGTTTATTCTGACGGGAGAGGCGACCATTGCTTCCATGGATTAATTTCCTCCCGGCAAATTTTCCATCTATAAAAGAAACTTTCACGTCTTAATGTTTCCATTTGCTGTCTATAGCTCTTTCTCTAAGGGAGCTGTAATCTAGAAATCTCAGCAGTAGCTACTGACAGGGATCTGTTGTGTTTCTGTCTTTAGATAGCATTTTGTATTTTTTACTTTGTAGTTGAGCTTGCTGCATTATTTTATATAGGTAGTAACTCTGTGTTTTATGCGAACAAGTTGGAAGCTCTTGTAGATTCCTAAAGAGCACAAATTGATGATTTGACACAGAAACTTTATAATACAATCCCATGAAAGATAGAACACTGCTATCCTAGGTCTCTCAAGAAGTTAGTCTCTCATCGAAGACTCGGCCATACCAGGTCAAATTATCCATGGAAGCAATGGTCGCCTCTCCCGTCAAAATTAACGTCAGAATCGGACGCCATCTATTGACCGTCGCCGCAACTAGCGGCATCGGGTCGGTGACTGCCACAACACCAACTTTGGCAAACTGATAAGCGTCCACCTAGAGACCATGGTTTCGGGCTAATGGCCCTCGTCAGTCTAGGGCGGACTTTATTCCATGAGATCTACACGGGATCTAATGGAATCCTCACAATCTACCAAAGAGGTGTTTTGCTGGCAATGTGGCGACCATTGCTTCCATGGATTAATTTCCTCCCGGCAAATTTTCCATCCAGGTCAAATTATGATAGATTCATTCAACCCAAACATGGTGAGTGTTTGTACCTTATAATTAGTGTGTCCTACATAAACTTGATAAGTAATCATTCTATATTGTTAAAAAATATTAATTTTGTTGAATGAAACAAAAAAATACAATTTTCATTCTGTATCTATTAAAATATTAGACTGATACACTTTGATATAATGACGGGTACGTGTAGTATTGGATTGGACAGACCTCTACATCCAAGATTACTCCACCAGAAATCTACGAAGATTTGCTGCTACCCCGAAACTACTCCTCCAAATGCTTCGAAACATCAAGCATGGATCTACCTCCACAACAATCTTGACCGGCCATGGTTGCATTCAGGCAGACCTTGCAACGGTATCGAAAGAAGACCCAACTTGCCCCCACTGCCAAGATGAAGACCAAACCGTAGACCACCTCCTCTTCACTTGCCCAACCTTCCAATACCAAAGATTCCAGACAGCCACTCTCCTAGGTATCCCCAACATATGTCCAGCATCCCTAGAAAATCTCCCAAGAAAGAAATCTGCCTGGCGACACCTCATTAATTGGACTTCCACTGGCATTGTATATAAATCCAAGAAGACTTAGGTCAGAAGGACATCCCGGGTAGTTGGCGACTTCTGTACGCTCCAGGAACCTGGGTTACTTAAATAAATAATAGTATTGGATGTCAAATGTAGAAATTTAATATTTTTCAACTCCAGTTGATTACGTTACTTTGATACGTTGCCCTAAAAAATAACTTTATTATTTTGAGCCTATTATTATCCCTAGTACACGTGGTACAGGTCATGATAATCATGGTGGGTAGAGGTTGGCGACTCTTTTACTGTAAGTGCACCACATGTCTACACATGTGAAAGCAGTTAGACTTTTGCACTTATAAAGGTGTCAGAGCCCCGTTTAGTTACTTGCACTCATTGGTGGGGTTGGAATTTTGCAAGAGACAGGGTCTCACCAGTTTCATTCTGGAGACAGGATCTCACCAGTTTAATTCTAGAAACAAGGTCTCACCAGTTTCATTCTGGAGATAGGGTTTCACCAGTTTCATTCTGCAGACAGGATCTCGCCAGTTTCATTCTGGAGACAGGATCTCACCAGTTTCATTCTGGAGACAGGATCTCGCCAGTTTCATTCTGGAGATAGGGTCTCACCAGTTTCATTCTGGAGACAGGATCTCGCCAGTTTCATTCTGGAGACAGGATCTCGCCAGTTTCATTCTGGAGACAGGGTATCACCAGTTTCATTCTGGAGACAGGATCTCACCAGTTTCATTCTGGAGACAGGATCTCGCCAGTTTCATTCTGTAGACAGGGTCTCACCAGTTTCATTCTGGAGACAGGATCTCACCAGTTTAATTCTAGAAACAAGGTCTCACCAGTTTCATTCTGGAGATAGGGTTTCACCAGTACATTCTAGAGACAGGGTCTCACCAGTTTCATTCTGGAGACAGGATCTCACCAGTTTAATTCTAGAAACAAGGTATTACCAGTTTCATTCTGGAGATAGGGTTTCACCAGATTCATTTTGGAGACAGGATCTCACCAGTTTCATTCTGGAGACAGGATCCCACCAGTTTCATTCTAGAGACAGGGTCTAACCAGTTTCATTCTGGAGACAGGATCTCACCAGTTTCATTCTGGAGACAGGATCTCGCCAGTTTCATTCTGGAGACAGGATCTCACCAGTTTCATTCTGGAGATAGGGTCTCACCAGTTTCATTCTAGAGATAGGGTCTCACCAGTTTCATTCTGGAGACAGGATCTCACCAGTTTCATTCTGGAGACAGGATCTCACCAGTTTCATTCTAGAGACAGGGTCTCACCAGTTTCATTCTGGAGACAGGGTCTCACTAGTTTCATTCTGGAGACAGGATCTCGCCAGTTTCATTCTGGAGATAGGGTCCCACCAGTTTCATTCTGGAGATAGGGTCTCACCAGTTTCATTCTGGAGACAGGGTCTCACCAGTTTAATTCTGGAGATAGGGTCTCACCAGTTTCATTCTGGAGACAGGATCTCGCCAGTTTCATTCTGGAGATAGGATCTCGCCAGTTTCATTCTGGAGATAGGGTCTCACCAGTTTCATTCTGGAGACAGGATCTCGCCAGTTTCATTCTGGAGACAGGGTCTCACCAGTTTCATTCTGGAGATAGGATCTCGCCAGTTTCATTCTGGAGATAGGGTCTCACCAGTTTCATTCTGGAGACAGGGTCTCACCAGTTTCATTCTGGAGATAGGGTCTCACCAGTTTCATTCTGGAGACAGGGTCTCACCAGTTTCATTCTGGAGACAGGGTCTCACCAGTTTCATTCTGGAGATAGGGTCTCACCAGTTTCATTCTGTAGACAGGATCTCACCAGTTTCATTCTGGAGACAGGATCTCACCAGTTTCATTCTAGAGACAGGATCTCACCAGTTTCATTCTGGAGACAGGATCTCACCAGTTTCATTCTGGAGACAGGGTCTCACCAGTTTCATTCTGGAGACAGGGTCTCACCAGTTTCATTCTAGAGACAGGGTCTCGCCAGTTTCATTCTGGAGACAGGATCTCACCAGTTTCATTCTAGAGACAGGGTCTCAATAGTTTCATTCTGGAGACAGGATCTCACCAGTTTCATTCTGGAGACAGGATCTCACCAGTTTCATTCTAGAGACAGGATCTCACCAGTTTCATTCTGGAGACAGGGTCTCACCAGTTTCATTTTTTGAGACAGGATATCACCAGTTTCATTCTGTAAACAGGATCTTACCAGATCATTTTAAAATAGACCACACTCTGTAATTCATCAGGTTGAGATCGGGTGAGTAGGGCGTCCATTTCGCCGACGTGATGAAGTCCGGAAAATGGGCCTTGCATCATTCCTGAGGGCCCTGCATCATTCCTGAGTGAATTTCGCCTTGCGACTCGCCGTGGAGTCCTGCTGGAACGTCAAATCCACATCGCCGAAGTGCCGAAAGTCTCTTTTGAGTGTAATCCCATATCTTCGATTATAAAAGGTTCAGTCGATAAATAATGCCCAATCGGTATAATAACCTTTTTATTGACAAGCTAGAAAACTGAAACTTTTTATATAATAATTATACTAACAGTCCTCTATATATTAGATTCATTCATCTACCTTCCTTCTGTACACATTTGATCCAGCGTTGTTGCCAAATTGCAGAACACCTTGATAAAACAACTTATCCAACTCTATGAACCACCACCTGACAGCTTGGAGTAAAAGTACATTACTTTCAAATGTTTTAAAACCTGAAAGGCTTTTTAATCATCTAAACAAGTAGAAGTGTGAGGGTGCCAGGTCAGGGTTGTTCGGAGGAATTCCACTCATACCCCGCAATCCTCGCCAAAGTCTGGTGCGCCGTATGAGATATCGCATTATTCGGATGTAATTTTATTTTAGTGTTTATAAGTTGGGTCTAATTTTTCAATTACACTTTTCAGCTTTTCTAATAATTTACCATACCTTTCATTGTCAATAGAATAATTTATTTCAAGAGTGTTCATTAATATCAGCCCTCTTGGGCGATTTATCCTTGTCTCAATCCGATAACTGGATAAATACGATGGTATTTAATCAAGGTCTTCTCTTTAGTTTATATAAATTCTACAAGGCCGCAGTCACCGTTCGGAGGAGATTAATAGAATCGCCGAATGTCGTGGCACGTTTGGATGAAGAAAGCGAAGACTAGAACTGATTCTACACTAGCTTTTTCAGTGATATGCTAACCTTGACGTATGCACGAAGGAACGTGTGGCCACTGGACATGCACCGGACCTGGAGGCTGTTGTTGGGTTCTGCACTGCCTGGAGTACAGGAGCTCCATCTATGCTTCCTTCTTCCTATGGTGAATCTGTATAAGCCCGGTGGTGTGTATAATCTGTATGTGTGAATATAAGCCCTTCATTTTATTCAACTTTATTCAACTCTAACAGCAATAGCGCTGTCTCGCTAAGGACACTGGCGCCAAATGAAAGAGAAGATAAAAGAAAAGTATCTATATTATATATCTATATATCCTAAAATAATACTGTCGCGTTTATGAGCCTTCAAAACACCTACAACCTCCGCCAATAGATGGCGCTTTCGCCTATTTCCGGTCTGGAAATAATGTGGGAACCGCCGACTGCTGTGGTCCTTTTTCAGGGGCTAATGAATTTAAATATCTGTTAATATTGGCCCTGGGATGTGAAATAGTGTAAATGCCCGTTGATTAATATTCTATTTATCATGTAATATCCATTAAAGATGACGATAAAAGGAGGAGGAGTGTTAGAAGTCTTTGTGCCGGTTGCTGTTATGACTCTCGCCAACTCCACAGTCGCTACTCTACTGGTAAGTCTCTCGTGTCCCCCACCTAGGTAAGGCCGAGGGATACTGCCAGAGGAAAGGAGATTCACTTGATTGGTGGTTCTCGGAGATATTTGGGTGGTCTGCAGGGTAGAGCTGCAGAGGAGAGCAACGGAGCCCATGTCAGGAGATCCACGAAGGAGGAAGCGGCGTCGTCGCGAAGAACCGGAGGGGTCAAGCGCGACAATATAAACTAAATAGAAGACCTTGATCAAACACCATTGTATTCATCAAGTTATATATTTGTTGACTATCGGATTCAGACAATGATAAGTCGCCCAAGAGCTCCCTCTTCATGAGGTCTAAAAAAAGTGTTGCAATTTTTTCACCCATCTTGAGCATAATTTTGATATCCAAGATCATAAGTTTAAGAAAACTTCCTTTAGACAGGGAAAGTTTTTATACTATTCAATAAGTCATTATTGTCCGGTTATTCTTGATCAATTTCTCCGAGAACCAAATTTGGTCTGTCACTAAGAGGTTAGTCTATCTGGTCTTTCTATATCACTAATATCAAAATCACCAGAATGGAAGCGATTAATCCATCTTTGTATTGTGCTTCTATCCACGGCTTCGTTTTCACACACAGACTCAGCTTCAAGTGAATTACAGTGGCTGAAATGTCTTCGGACTTAATTACACCGACCGTTGTCGGATTCTTGTAATTATTTCAGGAGGAATATCTGAAAAATACAAAATATATCTTAATCCTGGTTGTGTGTGTGTGTGCCAAGATGTGTAGAATATTTATTTAATCAGAAAATATTATTTTTATGATGATATATTTAAAAATATTTTTCTATAGGTCATTGTGCATTACTTATTGACCCCCCCCCCCCCCCCCCCCCCCGGACCCTTGTTTTTATAAACTAATGTTTCAGTCATTCAAAACTATCTAGGTGTGTTTAATGTGAAATGTAAAATTTCCAAGTAAAATCTTTATTGATTTTAATATTTATATATTTTGCAACATGATAATACTCTGCCACATGCCGTTAAAACGTACTTAGAAACACTCAAATGGGAAGTCCTACCCCACCCGCCGTATAGCCCAGATATTGCTCCTTACGATTATTATCTTTTCCGATCAATGCAATGCAACATGGCCTGGCTGACCAGCACTTCTCCAATTACGATGAAGTAAAAAAATTGATCGATGAATGGATAACGGCCAAAGAGCCGGCCTTTTTCCGCGATGGTATCTGTCATTTGCCAGAAAGATGGGAAAAAGTAGTGGCAAGTGACGGACAATACTTTGAGCATTGAATGTCTATTCAATATTTCACAATAAATCTTCAATTTTCGAAAATAAACCGCACAAATTTATATTTATACTCCTAATACATTTATAAATTTAAAAGTATTTATTACCCTAAAAAGTTATAAAGACCCCAAAAAATGCTCTCACCAATATCATTCATTCTAAAGTGCCTGTATCGAAGTTACCTGGCATAATACACTGGTAGTAAAATTCGGATTGGTGAAACTGTTAGAGGATTTGCCACTGGGAGAGAGAAAGAAGATCCAGGGCCCTTCCATCATTTTGGATTGCAGTAGGGATTATAGGTAATTGTTTTTTTTTTTGTTTTGTTTTGTTTTATTTAACAACGCCACTGAAAATGTTGATTCTGTTAGGACACCTCGTGACCACAATATGCCAAAATCACCCAGAACCCCACCTAACCTAACCATATCCCACCTTTGTCCATCTAAGCTACAAACCTCTGGTGATTGCGAGGTGTCGAGTTGGAGCCTGAAGCCGCCTTTAGCCTTGGCAATAGCCAGAGTCCAAGATAGACTCAGACACCCCTTCCTGTGGTCAAGCCACCTGTGGTGGATGACCTGGCCCTACCAAGCTAGTCTGAGATGGACTCAGACACCCCTTCCTGGTGGTCGAGCCACATGTCCCATGGTGGCTGACTTGAACCCAAGCCAGAGTTCAAGACAGACGCCCCTTCCCTGTAGTCAAGCCACCGACCTATGGTGCTCTCTGGCTCGGTGCTGCCAAGGCTAAAGGCGGCTTCAGGCTCCATCTCGACACCTCGCGATCACCAGAGGTTTGTAGCTTAGATGGACAAAGGTGGGATATGGTTAGGTTAGGTGGGGTTCTGGGTTATTTTGGCATATTATGGTCACGAGGTGTCCTAACAATTCGGCATCAAATTTGTGTTGTTTTCTTCAGTCCACGTCATCTCTGTTTTAGGAGATAGTTTATTTTTATTCCTCATGGCAAATATTTTTTCTCTCGTGTTCTTATCCCTCTCTATAGGAGTCAGTAAGTTGGCGTGAAGCTTTTTAAACAACACTAACAGAATCTAGAAAAGTTTAATTATATACGTTAATAAATTACGATCTAAAAGAGAAAGTTTTCCTCAATTTCTCGAAGTCAATTGCCTCATCTTTCCTCACTGAAGAGTCGCTGTTAGAAAACACTTCCTGGAGCTACACGTGTCTTATTTACATACTGCATGTAAACGTCAGCAGAGTCTCAGATATTCTGAAATAAAAAATACGTTTCTCTAAAGTGGGCGGTGACCTGGAAAATGTTGTAACCATAAAATAGTCAAATCACCAATTATAGAGCTATTAAGCATATTCAAGGGTTGAAATTATATGACATTTAATCCTTTCTCTCAGACCTAACTATATACTCTGAAAAAGTTTCATCTGGAGATGTCAAACATCGTGGCAAGCTCCCATTTAGTTCTTTTGCTTAATATTGTAGCGAAGTATTGTTATTATTATTAATTTATATTGTCAGGAGGACAGAGTTTCCTCTGTATTCTCTCTTATCTGGACTGGAAGGACCTGCCGGGGAAAACAGTGGCGCCACGTGGAAGAGGAAAAACTCAGTTCTCCCCTCTTGCTCTAACTGCTGGGTCGCTCATGTACATAGTAACTTTTATTTTATATTTAAAATCTTTCCTATAACTAATTAAACAAATATTTAAAGTAATTCGGAAGCCTATTTAATTATTTTTCTTCGCAACAATAGATTTATGTGTGTGTATTTTGCTACTCTCTCTCTCTCGTCTCGTCTGGTGGCGGAAAACGCGGGGGGCTCGCATCAAGAGAGGAGCCTGGAGGAAGCCGTGGTGCTGCGCGGGACGGCTACGCCGTTCTTGCGCATCAGCACACGCACTGCGCGTCGCATGTTGGAGCGTCCCCGCCTGGCCGCCGTTCCCATCTCGCGGTATCTCCAGCGCTGGGCGCCTATCGTCGACGTGCCCTCCACCAGCCTGGCGTTTTCATCTCTCCATCGCTGCTCTTTCGGGGGCCATGCAGCGGACATCACTCTGCGGCTGGCCCTGCACGCACTGCCTCATCCGGGGCACCCGGCGTCAAGCCAGCCAGTCTGCATCGCCTGCGGCTCCAGCGACCTGTCGCTGGCCCACCGCTACTGGTCCTGTAGCGCCGTCCGCCCTCTCATCCGAGAGGCGTTCTCCAACATCGGGAATCTTCAGTCCTGGATCTTCGCGGTGGGTCTCGAGGACCATGCCATCACCATCTCCTCAGCGGCGAAGCACGCGATCTACGTTTTTTTCGTAGATCGCGAAATGCGTGGTATCGCTGGAGACCCGTTGGCGATCTTCCATCAAGCTTTGCAGCGGGGGCGCCATGTACATATTCATTGTACATAGCATATATTTTATTGTATTTTTTATTTTCCTTCTTTTTTTATATATTATTTTTTCATATCTACTTGAATTGTGCGGACTGTGCACTTTTGCCTATATTTTGACGGGATGTCAATAAAACTATGTTATTTGTCAAAAAAAAAAATTGTCTCTCTTTCTCTCTCTTACACCGGTGGCGGAGTCGTTCCCGCGGTTAGCGACACTAATAAAGATCTTGTATATATTTTTGTTTATATGTATATTTAAAAGAGAAAACGAAAATATAACGTGGTGAGTTTCTTTTTATTAAAAATACAAGCTTTCAAGCAAAACGCTTTTCTTCAGGTAATCCAAGAAAATATGTGGAGAGGTATATACACCCAACTAAGTAAGATTTGAATATTGAAGCGGAATTGCCACGAACAAGCACGTATCAACACACCTAGAGAGCGAGCGAGAAATTCAGTTTAAAATAAGTTTAAAATAAATAAAATATATACATAAATCGGGAAAACACTTGAGGTTAAAATTCCTTATGCGGGATCCATGCTATTACAAAAAGCTATGTACTGCGGGGGTAGTTCTATTTTTCTATTGAGGCTCGGAATTTTATTGGAAACCAAAGCCTCCAGGACCAGTCGTTGATATTTTCCGCGTATGTTACTGTAAATACATTGGGTGTCTGTGAAATCAAATGAATGCTGTGTTTCTGCCATGTGCTGATAAATCTGGGAACGGCTGTCTTTGTTCATGATGTTTCTATTGTGTTCTTTAGTCCTGATTTTTCAATGGTTCTGCCGGTTTCACCAACATAATGTAGTTCGCAATTTGAGCATTTAATTTTGTACACTGCGTTAGAGGCGGATAGTGGGTCCTGCTTTTTAGAACTAGGCATCCCATCACAAAGAGTTCTAAAAAGCAGGACCCACTATCCGCCTCTAACGCAGTGTACAAAATTAAATGCTCAAATTGCGAACTACATTATGTTGGTGAAACCGGCAGAACCATTGAAAAATCAGGACTAAAGAACACAATAGAAACATCATGAACAAAGACAGCCGTTCCCAGATTTATCAGCACATGGCAGAAACACAGCATTCATTTGATTTCACAGACACCCAATGTATTTACAGTAACATAAGCGGAAAATATCAACGACTGGTCCTGGAGGCTTTGGTTTCCAATAAAATTCCGAGCCTCAATAGAAAAATTGAACTACCCCCGCAGTACATAGCTTTTTGTAATAGCATGGATCCCGCATAAGGAATTTTAACCTCAAGTGTTTTCCCGATTTATGTATATATTTTATTTATTTTAAACTTATTTTAAACTGAATTTCTCGCTCGCTCTCTAGGTGTGTTGATACGTGCTTGTTCGTGGCAATTCCGCTTCAATATTCAAATCTTACTTAGTTGGGTGTATATACCTCTCCACATATTTTCTTGGATTACCTGAAGAAAAGCGTTTTGCTTGAAAGCTTGTATTTTTAATAAAAAGAAACTTACCACGTTATATTTTCGTTTTCTCTTTTAACTTTTAAAACGTGGCTAAAATATGTATATTTGTCAATTATTTTATATATTTACATTTATTTATATATATTTATCATTTCGTGATATTATTTACTCATATTTATGTATTTAACCTTATATAACCACATATGAGCGATGTAATAAAGAGATCTCAATCTCTCTCATCTCGCTCAACGCGGGCCGCGCTCCTGAACGCGCAGCATCTGGGAGACTTCTGCCAACGTCTCCTGCGGGAAACCGCCAGCTCCAGCTATCATGCGGAGTACGAGGCGGAGACCATCGTCCTGCGTGGATCGGCGACCCCCATTACCCGCCTCACCAGCCAGAGGGCGCGCCGGCCATTGGACTCGGCACAGCTACAGGCGCATCCTACTGCAGAGCTGGCTGCCCGGTGGACCCTCACCGTGGATGTGCCCCGCTTCATCTCCTGGGCCGACCTGCGTCGGAACTGCTTCTCGGGGCACGACGCAGATGTCGCCCTACGGCCAGCCCTCCACGCCCTACCCCATCCTGACCATCCTGCCTCGAGGCGTGCCACCTGTGCCGCCTGTGGGTCCAGCGACGGGTCGCTGACCCACAGATATTGGAGTTGCCGAGCCGTGCGACTCCTGCTCCGGGAGGTGTTCGCCTCCTGCGAAGTGCCCCTGGATCTGCAGGCCTGGCTCCTCGGCGTCGGCCTCCATCCCGGGGCAGTGAAAATAACAAGTGTGGCGAAGGCTACCATCTACAAGTATCATCTTGGTCTTGAGTTGGGTAATGCCAGCCATCACCTCGACCTGCCCACTCTGTGGGAAAGAACTCTCGCAGTCCACCGGTGGCGGAGTCTTTCCCGCGGTGGGCGCCACTAATGAAGACCTTGTATATATTTATATATATGTATATTTATCAATTATCTTTATCTATTAATATCTATTTATTCTATTTATCATTTTATAATCTTATATATATATATTCGTATTTATTCAATTTTGTAATCAACCTTATAAATTCTTATATGAACATCGTAATAAATCAGTTTCAATCTCAATCTCTCTCTCTTCCTGCGGGAAAACGCCAGCTCCAGCTATCATGCGGAGTACGAGGCGGAGACCATCGTCCTGCGGGGATCGGTTACCCTCATTACCCATCTTACTAGCCAGAGGGCCCGCCGGGCATTGGACTCGGCACAGCTACAGGCGCATCCTACTGCAGAGCTGGCTGCCCGGTGGACCCCCACCGTGGATGTGCCCCGCTCCAACCCCTGGGCCGACCTGCGTCGGAACTGCTTCTCGGGGCACGACGCAGATGTCGCCCTACGGCTGACCCTCCACGCCCTACCCCACCCTGACCATCCTGCCTCGAGGCGTGCCACCTGTGCCGCCTGTGGGGTCTAGTTTGTATATATATAGAGAGAGAAAGTGTTCAAGAAAAAAAAAACTTGGAATCTGGCTTAAATTCTTAATACTCTTACATATAATGAATGACTAAATATTAGATACCAAACGTCTAAAATATAGTGAAATTCAAATTATTTCAAATTTTAGTTATTTGATATATATAAAGAGCTGCATTCAAAGTTAGGTTATAATCCACTAGTGTGATATTTTATATTTCTACATGTTTGTTGTTACAATTTTATTCGATAGGAGGCTTTTTCAATATAAAAAAGGGCCACCTCTATTTTTTAAATGCCTAAAACAAATAATTTTCTGATCTTGCAGAAAAGCAATGACTCAAATCTTGTCATCTCTGATATTAGCAGTTCTTTTTGTCAAATTCGGCCGATTTCACGATTTCTCCCAAAAATGTTATTAAATACTAGCCGTTATTGTACTGATGAGGTCTATAGCCCGGAACCATCGTTAATATATTCAGTGAATCATTCCTCAGAATGCTATGCCTCCTTTACAACCGCTTCTAAGACGATCGACCTATAGCCATATTTCGGATTTCTTTTGTTGAAAGTTTTGATGAGGATTTTCATGAAAAATAGTGCGGTGGTTTTTCTCTTGTCTTCTGATTCCACATGCTGCTTACTTAATATAAGGTATATTCACATTTAAAAGTATTTACAGACTTCAAGGGCAAGTGGGAGTCCTCCTCCATGTTAGGATGGTGTTGAAAACTTATTCCTATGTCTACTCGGCCCCCTTAGCCTCTCTGTCCACCTTTCGCCACCTGGTGGCTCCAGAGGGAAATTTTCCATCATAGGAGATACGACCTTAGAGTAAAGCATTTTCCACATTTCTCCAGTACTTAGGAAGACAAAAATAGTACACGGATTAGCTTTTACCTATTTGCTATAAATGATACTGCATTACATTTGCTGAATTGAGCCTGCGCGCCCTGAGAAAGGGAAGGTATAGAAAATGCGGTGTTTTGATGCATTATGAAAAGGAAAAATGTTCCTTTTTTCGCATTGGATGTAAATAAGGATTGAGGAATGAATAAAATAAGAACAAATTTTGTATTTTTAATAGCGCTACCTACCATGTTCACGTAACATCAATATACAATTTGAAATCAAGACAGTCAATGAGGATAAACATCTAGGCCTTAATGATGTTTCTAATAGGATTTAAATTCGGTAACAAACTTACCTTCAGTACAAATTGCATTATGACTCCGAACTATTATAGATTGATGGAGAAGTGGCCAATATTCTTTAAGCTAGCGAGTTTTCAGGAGGCTAACCTTCCCCAAGTCTTCTCATTGCGATGTTAGCCAGAATAACATCTCGTAACACTTTAAATCAGGGTTGGCAGGACTTTGTTCAAAGAGGTACTACAAACGCCACCTGGAGGATCAAACTGTCAACAACCGTCTACCATCTACAAAGATTTCAAACAGCCATCCTCCTCAGCGAGTTTACAACAACAAAAGTATATATTGACAAGGACGAAGCTGTGATGGGGTACATGCTATAGGAAATTCCAGTTTGGAGAAAACTTGCTTAGAATATCACGCCTTAAAGGATAGGTATTCAAAAATACAATCTTGTCATTGATAGGCTCCCTGTTGACGTATTCCGGGACATCCCAGTTGAGCAAAGTCTCTTTGAGATTTCCTGTGTTGAAACTGACATCCCGACCGACCCTCTGTGAGGCCACTACATCCGGAACCCCGAGATTGACGAAACTAAAGTGGGCCACAGGGAAAACGACTGATTAAAAGAAAGTCTAACTTCTATTTTAGTCAATTTTTGAAGAATTTTTGCTTATTTCATATCTAGCGGCAGAATTTTGGGTGCAGGACATTTTTTTTATCTAGCTTTGAATAATTATAACTTTTTTTTGTGTGAGTGCTTCACCTTTTAGGCAAATATATTTTATGCTTATTAAATCATAAAATGTTTAGAATCGTCAATGTTTTTTTAATTATTATTCTTTTTTTAAATAAAAAATAGCAGTGGAATATTTTTGTTAAAAATATAAACTACCTACTAGCTGAAAAATTTAGAGATAAAATGAATTTCAATTATTTCAGAGAAAAAAAATCTAGGTATGATGAGATAATAAATTTGTAAAAGACTTTAAAGAAAAAGATAGGTAAGATGTGAAATATTTAATGACTAAATTTCCAAAAAGATTAGTTGTTCTAAGATAACGGAAGGTTAAGGTGAAAACATCAGGCTCTTTCTTCTAGGGATAATTTATTTATTTTTAAAATAATATATATCACGCCACCTGGAGGATCAAACTGTCAACAACCGTCTACTATCTACAAAGGTTTCAAACAGCCATCCTCCTCAGCGAGTTTACAGCAACAAAAATTTATATTGGCAAGGACAAAGCTGTGATGGGGTACATGCTATGGGAAATCCCAGTTTTGAGGAAACTTGCTTAGAATATCACGCCTTAAAGGAAAGGTATTCGAAAATAAAATCTTGTCATTGATAGGCTCCCTGTTTAGACACGAAAGCCCTCCTACAGGAGAAAACATGAGACAATAAATCACCAATAGGACACGAGTTATAATATAACCAGATGTTATTTTACATAATTTCATACAAATGTGGAAGAACATAAATTTTCATATATATTTCATAAATATAAATGCGGCAATTAAACAAAAACATATTAAATAAAAGCATAAAATATAGAAACGACTCTGGGTTATGGAAGAAGGGGATACTGAATAAACCGTAGTTAATGTAATGAAAAATATGCCTTGTGGTTTTTACTGTAGATCTTCAGATGGATTTCTCTATTTGGAGGCTTTGGGGTGGGCTCAGGAAAAACTATATTGTAAATTTCCGGTAGTTTCAGTCACCTCTTGATACTATTGTATTTTCCTGATATTATTGACTCTGTTTTTTATTTGGGATGTTAGAGAAATGGGTTTTTGGTTCTGGTAAGGAAAAATAGTGGTCTGTTTCTTCTACCTGATTCTGTAATTTCTATTGATCGAATTATTCTTTTCGTAGAGAGACAGAGAAAGTGGCTCCAGGCCTTGTAAGAGAAGGCCTCTTCTTATAGAGGTATCCATAAGGGTATCCGGCTTCTCTACCACTTGTCGCGTTGAAAAGTATTCATGAGGAGAGGTAAGTAAAAATAACTTTATTCTCTGTAACAACGGTCTAAAATTGTAGCTACGTAAATTTATAGAGCAATGACACAATTCAAGCCAAACTATGTAAATATAATTAAATATAAACAGAAAATTATGTAAATAACTAGCGGATGTACCCGGCTTCGCCCGGGTTTTACCCGAGTAAAGGTTTGTCTAACGAATCTCTCGATAAAGTGAACATTTTTCCCGGTCCCTTGAAAAATACTCGATAAGTTGAATAAAATCAATATTAATTGGTTCCCTCGGTAATTGGAAGTTAAAGGAATAGTATCTTGCCTTGGAATTGTATCATTATTCTTGTCTCAAATAAATTGCCGTGTCATCCTGAATTTTGTCTTTCCTAATTTTCTACATTACAAAATCATCGTAATCATGATAATATTTAGAGCAGATTGTTGAATTATAACAGATAAATTAGAATATTTATCTTGATTATTTTTAGGCGAAAAGTTATTTCTAAAATTTTATTTGCTAGAAACCTTCCCAGTACTATACTAAATAACTTCCCAAAGTTTCATGGTGTTCCAATGAGTGGTTTGGTCAGGCATAAAGGACACACACACATACATTCATTTTTATATATATAGATAAATAAATCACGCTATAATATGCTGATACACTAATGTCTGACTGTCTATATATTTATACGATAATAACAAGGCGAAGGAAGACGAGCATCTTTATTGGTGCATAAGAGCGAGCTTTCGGGCAAAAGCCTTTCGACTGGCAAGATATAACGACACTATGTCCCGTAGTGTCGTTATATCTTGCCAGTCGAAGGGCTTTTGTCCGAAAGCTCGCTCTTATGCACCAATAAAGATACTCGTCTTCCTTCGCCTTGTTATTATCGTATAAGTTCATTCCAGGAAGAATTACTCTACTATTGTCTATATATTGTTTATGTTCCGATATTCTTATGTTTATATGTCTACCGGTCTCATCTACATATTTGATCTTACAGAGAGCTCCCCATTGGATATTCTTTCATCTATTTATAAGGCTTCTTATCATATAAGAGAATATGAGAGTTTACTTTGAGACAAAGTGATATTAGTTGAGATATTTACTGCGCGACGCGATTTGATCGATTTGATTTTCTCTTAAATAACTCTTCAAAGCTGCTTAGTATGAACTGACTGGGGAAATGAGATGCTAGGTCGAACAAGACCATGTCTTGTTGGTCAGTTGGACTTGGGGGACTTGAGTATTTCTTTTATTTCATACAAGAAGGTGGTGATGGTGGAAATGGAGAATGAGGAGTTTTTCTGCTTGATCAAGGGCTTGAGAAAGGCTGAGATGAACCTCGAAAGAGGCGCCGTTGAGGAATGGTAGAAGGCTACAATGAGTCTTATGGGGATACCTGGTTTATGTATTTTAGGAAGACCATGAGGACACCTGGTTTATGTATTTTAGGAAGACCATGGGGACACCTGGTTTATGTATTTTAGGAAGACCATGAGGACACCTGGTTTATGTATTTTAGGAAGACCATGGGGATACCTGGTTTATGTATTTTAGGAAGACCATGGGGACACCTGGTTTATGTATTTTAGGAAGACCATGGGGATACCTGGTTTATGTATTTTAGGAAGACCATGAGGACACCTGGTTTATGTATTTTAGGAAGACCATGGGGACACCTGGTTTATGTATTTTATGAAGACCATGAGGACACCTGGTTTATGTATTTTAGGAAGACCATGGGGACACCTGGTTTATGTATTTTAGGGAGATCATATATGTAGGTATCGGTTTGCACGAATGTAAATCCATTAATGTAATTTATTATCACTTCCTCTCTCTCTGAATATTGCTGTGTATTTATAAATAACTAGCCGAATGATCCGGACCCCCCTGAGTGCGTATGTATTAGAAATTGTTGGTTTTTTTTAAATACAAATACTATTCCGGAAGGGAAATTATTCTCTCATCCAAAGCCGGAGAGTAAAACGTGTAGTGTGGAAATTTCTGGCTAAATTCACTATTACACAGAGTACACTTCAAGTTCTTGGATTGGATGTAGCCTCTCAGAGCCTCAGCAGTCTCCTCCCCTTCGGAGAGAGCTAGATGTCATAAGCCTGCGGGATCAGCCGTGCCTGGCTGCAGACTAGCTAAGAAAAGCCGGCTTCGCGTAGTGAGATCTGCACTCCCTTTAGGTAGACGTGTCGAAGCTGGACCGGATTGTTCAGCAAGCCGAAGTCATCCTAGGAGACTGGTAGCGCCAGGATTTCTCTGAGAAGCCACGACACTCGACTCGTTCCCCGCACAAAGCGGTCAGTCGCGCCTGCATTCGGCAGATGGTTATCGCTGGTGAAACGTAGCCGTGGAGGTGGTGCAGGATGGATCCCAGGACCAGGCTGCTGGTCGCGCGGGATCTACCCACCAATGACAGGCATCCGGTGAAGGGAAAAACTTCACGATGGCTAGCTAAACAAGCCCCATATGGTGGGTGGCCTGAGAGGTGACGGTGTTCCCGTCAGCCCAGGACAGTCAGCGACTTGAACTTTCAGAAGATTCCGAGAGGAGAATCCGTCCGGTGCTTCCAGGAACGACACCACAGTCCACAGGTCATGTTGACAACCATCTGGAAGGCCATGCGGACGAAGGGTGATGAATTTCTTGTAGAGGAGGCAGATCTTATGCTGCCCAGTTCTATTGTTCTGCAGAGAAGGGTGTGCAACGTCTTTACTTGATTTGACAGTGATCGCTTCAGTGAAGGCCCTTCATGTGCTTGTCCATAGAGAGAGAACTGAGAGCATTTTTAAGAGAGGATAGAAGTGGAAAAACACACATACGGTTCGATAGAGTGAGAATTGTGAGATATATAAATAATAAAGTGGAGAAACGCACCGACTGCTCAATAGCCGGGAGAGAAATGCTTAGATAGAAGTGCAGAAGCACAGACAAGGCTCACTATAAAGAATTAAGAGAAATGTTAAGATTGCATAGCAGTAGAGAAACTCAGCTCATTAGAGAGAGGGAGATTCTAAGAGAGCATAAAACTCGAGGTACTGGCTGTAAGCGGGAAGATAAGGAGGTTTCGCCACAAAGTGAAATTATCGTGCTGATTAAACCTACTTCCTCCGTCAGTACTCTCAAGTGCTGAGGTAGTGCTTAGTGGCGGATACTGTAGTTTCTCCTCGTATCTTCTTCCTTCAGTAGAGCTGCTTTGTGACCTTCGGTCAACAGTCAGATGTAGGTTCTCCAGTACCTGAAACCGATCAGATGTAGACCCTCCAGTACCGAACAAGTTTTGATCCAAACCCTATTGTAACAGAGACCTGAGCCCCCCAATAAATAAGAAATTGCAGGCAGAAGAACAAATGCCAATCGAACGCTACTTCCGCCAATTATTGAACCCACATTGATCACATTGATTTTCTGCCGTGTTTGATACGAAATGCTACTCCGAAATTGGTGCGTCTAAGCCTCATAAACTTAGACTGGTTGCTTTTTTTTTCTGAATTTTTGGATGGAGACCAAGAATATTCACTTAGTTCATGATCGGTACTACATACATATATTTGCGTCTATTTCCATATTGATTTTTAGACATTTCCAAATGTACGTAAACTTTCTATAATGATTCTTCTCTTTATATAAAAGTCGATATGCACGGTAGGATCATAAAGTTCTCGAACTTTGAAAAAATAAAATATAAAACAACTTTTGAAAAATGTAATATCAATTTTACTGTAAAGAACAAAGCCTAAACTATAATTTAATTTAGCAACGCCAGTAAATGCGCATGCGTAGTTTTCATTTTAGGCATATTTTTGTTGAAAGTATTTAGCTCGCGTCGATTTCTGCAATGTCATTATTTGAGCAAAGGGAAAATATTAAATTTTGTGTAAAATTAAAAAATATTTTACAGAGACATTAGCATCAATGAATGAAGCTTATGAAGACGAAAAATTGTCACGAACGCAAGTTTATTACTGGTATAAACGTTTTAAAGATGGCCGTAAGAGCATCGCAGATGATTCAAGGTCAGGTCGGCCATAAACATCAACAGGTACGTGATTTAATTGTTGCTGATAGAAATATTATTATAGATAATATATCAGAAATACTTGTAATTTCGTATGGTAGTTGCTAAAAAATTATTGGTGAACATTTAAACATGAAAAACTTTATGGCTATTTTGTCCCACAAAATTTAAAGGTCAACAAAGAGAAACCAGATTATCAATTTTCAAAGATTTAATTGAAACAGAAAATAATGGTTCTGATTTTTTAAAAACAATAATAACTTGTGATGAAACATGATGATTTCTTTTTGATCCACAAACCAAAAAACAATCACTCGAATGGCACACACCAAGTTTTCCTAGGAAGAAGAAAGTTCGTCTTGACAAGTCCAAAGGAAAAGTAATGCTTGTAGTATTTTTTCGATTATCAAGGACTTGTCTATTAAGAATTTATTAAAGAGGGGGTTACTATTAATAAACAGGCATACAAAGAAATACTTGTGCGCCTTCGTGATGCGATAGGAAGAAAAAGAAACCAACTCTTTAAATCAAAACAGTGGAAATTGCTACATGATAATGCCGCTGTTCATAGAGCCATTATTGTTCAAGACTATTTAGCCAAACACTCTATATCTGTCTTGCCGCATCCTCCTTACTCTCCTGATATCGCCCCATGTGATTTCTTCTTCTTTCGAAAACTTAAAATGACGTTAAAAGGGAGGCGCTTTTCATCGTCATCAGAAGTAATTGAAAATGCGACGGTGGAGCTAAACAAGCTTAGAAAATTTGACTTTGAACTAGAATTTCAACAGCTTTTTTTCATGCTGGAAAAAAATGTGTAGATAACCAAGGCTCCTATTTTGAAAAAATTGATGTTTAAATTACTATACTATAAATAAATAATTAATTTTAAAAAAAGTTCGGGAACTTTTTGATCCTACCATGTCTATATATATATATAAATGAATGTATGTGTGTGTGTCCTTTATGCCTGACCAAACCACTCATTGGAACGCCATGAAACTTTGGGAAGTTATTTGGTATAGTACTGGGAAGGTTTCTAGCAAATAAAATTTTTGAAATAACTTTTCGCCTAAAAATAATCAAGATAAATATATCAATTTATCTGTTATAATTCAACAATCTGCTCTAAATATTATCATGATGATACGATGATTTTATAATGTAGAATATTAGGAAAGACAAAATTCAGGATGACACGGCAATTTATTTGAGACAAGAATAATGATACAATTCCAAGGCAAGATACTATTCCTTTAACTTCCAATTACCGAGGGAACCAATTAATATTGATTTTATTCAACTTATCGAGTATTTTTCAAGGGACCGGGAAAAAATGTTCACTAGATAAAATGATGATTTTGTGATGTAGAAAATTAGGAAAGACAAAATTCAGGATGACACGGCAATTTATTTGAGACAGAATAATGATACAATTCCAAGGAAGGATACTATTCCTTTAACTTCCAATTACCGAGGGAACCAATTAATATTGATTTTATTCAACTTATCGAGTATTTTTCAAGGGACCGGGAAAAAATGTTCACTTTATCGAGAGATTCAAATTTACGAGTTTCAAATTATCAAAATATATCTATTATTTTTTTTTATAATGTTTATAGAGAATTGTTTTAACAAATGTTCGTTAGACAAACCTTTACTCGGGTTTAACCCGGGCGAAGCCGGGTACATCCGCTAGTATATAAATATATTCAGAAATGATTACAATAATATTGCTTCATCATGTTTTAAGCGTATATTTTAAAATATGGAAAATAAATATGATTTATACATATATTTAGCAGATCATGTTTCTTATTGGTATTAATTCAATTTGACACATTACTCTAACCTCACACCGCTTTGAGCTGCTCTTTTCAAGTGTTATTTTTTAATGTTTAATTTTGAACTTCAGATTTTTTCATTTTTACCAGCAAGTATGTTATCGTCTCGATCTTAATTATCTATATATATAAACAATGAATGTATGTGTGTGTGTATCCTTTATGCCTGACCAAACCACTCATTGGAACGCCATGAAACTTTGGGAAGTTATTTAGTATAGTACTGGGAAGGTTTCTAGCAAATAAAATTTTTGAAATAACTTTTCGCCTAAAAATAATCAAGATAAATATTCTAATTTATCTTTATAATTCAACAATCTGCTCTAAATATTATCATGATGATACGATGATTTTGTAATGTAGAAAATTAGGAAAGACAAAATTCAGGATGACACGGCAATTTATTTGTACAAGAATAATGATACAATTCCAAGGCAAGATACTATTCCTTTAACTTCCAATTACCGAGGGAACCAATTAATATTGATTTTATTCAACTTATCGAGTATTTTTCAAGGGACCGGGAAAAAATGCTCACTTTATCGAGAGATTCGTTAGACAAACCTTTACTCGGGTAAAACCCGGGCGAAGCCGGGTACATCCGCTAGTTACAAATAAATTTAACATTTCTATTAAATTTCCTAAAACACACAACACAGACAACCTAACACACAACATAAATAAATTTGACATTTTATTTATTATTATTATTTTTTGCTTTCATTTATTTCTTCCCCTTAAATCTTACAACACTTATTTGACTCATGCTGCATCGATTTAGTTCATATTTTGTATACAATGTAATCACGCTGAAAATATGTATTACAGAAGATAAAATATAAATTCTTATATTAATTTTCAAAAATATCGAGAATAACTTAGTGACAGACATAATAACAGCTTTTTTAAAATAGATATATAAACTGGCTGACCTGTCTGGAAATTCTAAATTCACGGTGAGTAAAACTTTGAGATCAAGACAAACCGTAGGTTTCACACAAAGTGGGTAGAAGATGTAAGAAAGAACTTCGTTTGTGGTTTAAGGGTTAAAAAAAAAAGCATTTCGTTTAATGGCGTTTAATGCGGCGTGATCAACAAAACCACACTACTAATTGCTATTTTTGTTGAGTAGATTTAAAGATACTTTAATATATATATAGTAATAAGTGGTGGAATACGAATTTACAGCTTCTAAAGGATCACTGTCATTATCTTAGAAACTGTTACTATAGAAACAAAAATTGCCCTAATCATATTAAACAATATTATAAAAGCATACGAAATAAGTATTTACGGGAAATAGAAAAAGCTAGGAAAGCATCATGGAGAATTTTTCTGGAGGAAAACAAATCGAACAACCCTTATGGAAACTTATATAAGGTGTACAAAAACATCAAAAGTGGATCAAAGCGGAAGAGAAATATGCAAATTTTGGAGGGTAATACTGATATGGAAAGTTTGCAGAAGGGTGAGGAATTATTGAATAACTTATTTCCAGATGATAAATGTGAAGAAGATACAAACATCCATAAAAGTATAAGAAATTATAATTTAAAACTACTCAATAAAGAAAAACCGATGGTTATGATTACTGAAGTTAACGACTTGATTGACAAATTAAATCCAAAGAAATCTCCCGGAATAGACAACATCTCTAACAACATGATAAGGCACACTAAACAATTTATAGCTCCTATATTGGTTAAACTATTTCAAAAATGTTTAGACATACAATACTATCCTGCTGAATGGAAAAGAGCAGAGGCAATAATTATTCCGAAACCTGGAAAAACAGATTTTAATAACTATAAAAATTATAGACCTTTATGTCTTAATTCCAACATTTCTAAAATATTTGAAAAAATAATTAATAAAAGAATAATAAAATATTATGAAGATTTTAATTTACTAAGTGATCGACAACATGGCTTTAGAAGATCGAAATCTACTATTACTGCACTAACTGAAATAATAAAAATTGCGTTAGAACATAAAACAAGAGAATATGCAGCAATAATTGCAGTGGATATTAGTGCAGCGTTTGATAATGCATGGTGGCCGGCCCTGATGAAAAGATTAGATGAAGATGGTGTGCAGGCTTCAATGATAAAACTTCTACAATCATACTTTGATAATAGAAGAATAAGATTTAGATATTCCTCAACTGAAATTAATAAGAAACTAAGTAAAGGATGTCCACAGGGAGGACCACTGTCTCCCACATTATGGAATATTCTTATTAATAAGATACTGAATAACAATCTGGATGATAATTGTGAAACAATAGGATATGCAGATGATATTGCGTTAATATGTTGGAATAAAACTCCTGAACAACTAAGAAAGACAATAGATAATGTATTAAGAAAAATCAATAAGTGGTGTGAAAGTCGTAAATTAAAATTGTCAGATGAAAAAACAAAAATATTATATATTTATATAAATGCAATAGCGATATAATAGTCTCAGGTAGCAAGTTAATTAAACCGGTTGAAGAACTTAAGATTCTAGGAGTGACTATTAAAAATCACCGGGTTAGAAGCAAACTGGACTTTACGCTTCACGTTAATGAAATGATCATAAAGGTAACTAGAGCTAGTGGATACCTATTTGGCCTGACAAAGAAAGCATGGGGTCTGGACTTTAGACGAAGACTGATATTGTATAAGACATTATATCGAAGTACAATTACTTATGGTTATTCAATATGGTATCCATTCATAAACAAAAAGTCTAAAGACAAACTTAATTCTCTTTAATATAGTATATTAAAACATTGTATACAGGCTTACAGTACAACATCATCGGATTGTACACATATACTTGCACAAGTCCCCAAACTTACTGAATATATTGAATCTAACATGTTGAAAACCGAAATAAATTACAACCGATTTGACTCTTCAAGTAGGAATATAATTTCTAATTACATAAGGGAAAAATTGCAGAAATACTATGAGAAGACTAATACCATTTTCAAGTCCTTCTTCACTGATTCCCAAATACCCAAATATGTCAAGCCAAATTTTTACAATGTCCAATTTTTTACTGGACACGGTAACTTTAGATCATATTTGTACAAAGTCAGAAAGACGGATTCGCCTAAATGCTCATGTGGTGCAGAAGAAGAAAATCCTGTACATATTTTAACGGACTGTCGACTTGTAGAGGACTTGAGAGTCAAAAATCAAATAAATATAAATTGTCTAAATCAAATAGTTAATAATAGATATATGTATATAAATTTTAATAGATTTTGTAGAATGTTTTTTAGTAATAGATAGCCTGGGCTGTAATAACTGATATATAGTTATATGCTGTAAATAGCTCTAAATTTCTGTTCTTATGTGATGTTCACTAATATTCATTATAGGGTAATTAAATCGTTAACTAACTGACAAATATGTTAATAATTTCTATTATAATAACTAAAATCATATTAATAATTACTGTAAATAAGCTCCCAAACTTGTGTATGCATGCAAATATCCAAGACGGATATCGCGTGCTTTGTAAATGATAATAAATATATATACTAAAAATAAAAAGAACCTTTTTACCTACAAACCTTAGTTCTTTTTTATTATTATTAATTAACCAGGCGCGATATTGAAATATTTGCGCCTATTACAAAGAAAACAAGAAAAACAACAAACAAATTAGAACTTAGAATTAAATATTTACAAATTTACATATATTAATCAACAGAGTTCATAAATTTATATAGACAAAGTGTCTGATGTAAGAGAGTTAAATGATTTAGATCAGGGAACAATCGATGTTTCACTACAAACCTTAGTTCAGCTTTTCTTCCAGTACCTAATAACTCGTCAACGCCAGGTCCACATCCACCTGCAAGTTTGAATGGTAGGAGTTATTCTGTAGCTGGAGACACATTTTACCTCACAATTGTAGCTCAGTTTTCTTTCATGAGGGACTCAAACCATTTTCTCAACGCGATCTTAATGATTCAGTTAGATATTCAGGCCTTTCTAAAGATGAATTACTAGGGTCACAAGACTGAAAAATTAAATCTTCTGGGAGCTTCATTCTCATGGTACAGACATCGATAGAAAGAATTCACTCGGTTTTGCTACAAAAAGAAAAATTTCGTTTTATTTTGTAATGATGATTATGGGCTAATAGAGTTCTTTAAGATATAATATGATCTATCTGAGCAGCGCCTATTCAAAGATTCTTCTAAAAAAGCCTCAAAGCATCATTTCCGCATAATGGTAATACAGTCGAACTTGGATAATTCGAACCCCAAGGGACCATAAAAAAATTCGAATTATCCAAAAATTCGAATTAAAAATGGAAATTTTATTTATTTTAAATTCTATGGACCAAGATAAATATTCGAATTAAAGAGGTTTTCGAATTAAAGAAGTTCGAATTATCCAAGTTCTACTGTATATTTGAATCGTTTCCTTTAGGGCATTAGCTGCATTGGGAAGAAAGATATATTAATTTGTATCTATATGATTTTCTTTTTTCTTTAGAAAAATCAGCTCTCATGAACATCGTTGGATAGTATGTGTTGACTTTGAAATGTATACCATGATATTGGGTCATCAAGCAAGTTACATAAAAAATGAAAGTTTTTCGGGATTTATGGCACCCTTATATAGCTATCTATCATTAGCTAGCCTCACTTCCTGACTGGTGGCCATGATCCCTCCGTCTGCTCCCCAGAACTCTGGGAAGACAACCTATTGCCGTTTCCGCCAATAATCTTGAAGTCATATCGCTGCCTTCTGGAAACCTTGAATCCTGCCATCAAAATACCGCAAGAGTGTATCCTGAACAAGGTGTTGTTCTAATGATGGAAAACATTATGCTCAGGCCTTGCCCATTGAACCAAGCACCCGCTCTAACTGCTATTGAATACATAAGCATTTCTTGATTTCGGGAAACCATCATCTTAACATCTTGATCCTCCAGCTAAAGTCTACTCTCAGGCCTACATCCAGCCTGGTGCTGCTACTTTTAGGATTAATTGTACTTTAAATAGTAAATAGAGAGGAGAGGAATATCTCTCTCTCTCTTCTCTAAAAAATGAGGGTGTAGGGTGGAAGATGGCATTATTTATATTATAAAAGAATTATGTGAACAATTATAGGTAAAGTTCATAATCTATTAGTGAAAAATAGAATCAGTCACACACATACTTTAGTTTTAGATTTATCAAGGTAAAACTTCAATAATGCTTGGGACTGGCTATTCTGCTAGACCCGTTCATAGAACAGGCTAATGTCCTAACTTCTCAAAATGAATATGTACATTTCAAAAATAAGCGCCGATTCAAAAACGGAGCACAAGACTATCAGCAATATCTGACGTGACACAATGAGTTGTCAATGGGCACCTCGGCCTAATCCTGAATCTTATCACAACGTCACGTGTAGAGCGGCAATCTTACCCGCTCACGATATCATCCGGCGTACAATGCGAGAGATACAGTCTACAAGGCGACTACACAAAATTCTGACAGAATTGGATGTTTCAGAGAGGTTGGGAGCACTATGCGGATCTAGGTGAAATTAAGCGCAAAAGTGAAAAGTCAGATGATGATAAAATTACCAGAGTCAATAAAACAAAACAAAATTTTAAAATAATGATTAAAATCTTCAATGTATTGTAAATAGTCTAACCTTTCAAATCCGTAACAAATAAATGAGAGAAAAAAAAAGTTAAAATAAAATTCAGCCAAAGATAAGAAGTAAGTCTTTTAAATAACCTAGAGGAGAAAAACGGGCTCACGGCTAAATTTAGATGTTTCTTCCCCATCCAAACGTGTCAGCCATTTTGCTATAACCTATCACGATGTTCGAGGTCATCAGGTGAACCTCAGGTCCAGGGCAGATGTTTCACGGTCAGCAGACAGTTGACAGATAAGCAGAAGATGAGCAGAACACACAGTCCATCCCGACTTCACGCTAGAGAATCTCCTATTATACTTCAGGACAATTCAAAAATATCCCTAGTATAAGTGGTACAGGCCATTATAATCATGGTGGGTAGAAGTAGGAGACTGTTTTTACTGTAAGTGCACCACATGTCTGCACATGTGAAAAGCAGTTCGACTTTTTTTTTGCACTTACAAATGTGTCAGAGCCCCGTTTGGTTACTTGCACTCGCAGGTGGATTTGGACTTTTGCAAGGATCGGGGGCCATTGGGGCATTTTTTGTTATAAATAAGAAAAATGTGTCCATTGCGGGAATCGAACCTGGGTCGTAACGGTCGAAAACCAACGGTTTAGACCATTCTTCCATCGACCCCCTAAAAAAAATATTTATTGACACTCTTAGATAATTGTTACAAATATTAATGAGAATTTACAATTTGGTGATTAAATATAAAAAGCTGCTCTCAAGAAGGGAGATTCCTCCATTTTGAGAGAGTCCTCCTCCAGACAAGGACAGGATCAATTTGAACCGCTCTTAGTTCAATGTTGAGATGATACTTATAGAGACACGCCTTGGCAGACGCCAGGATAGCGTCGTCATCCACGCCTCGCCCGAAGACCCAGACCTGCAGGTCAGGGGGCCGCCCAATGATGGTAAATGCCTCCCGAATGAGAGGCCTGATATAGCGGCAGGACCAGTACCGGTGAGCCAGCGACAGGTCGCTGGACCCACAAGGGACGCAAAACTGTTAGGCCGATGCTGGATGGGGCAGGGCGTGCAGAGCTAGCCTCACTGCCACGGAGCGACGACCAGCCGATGTTGATGGGCAGGTTTATATGTTCCTCCCACCTTCTAGCGAACTGGACGATGGGCGGGGCACCTTGCTGAGGTGAAGAACCTTGCAGGCACCCTCGAGGCCTTCGCGGAGCTAGACGATGTCATGGAGGCCAACAAGCCCCAAACAGCCTGCCGTACCACCCAAACCAGCCCTGTTCCTTCCTGCAAGGGCTCCAGCTCCCAGACTAACCCTGTCAAGCCTGCCACCCCTGCTCCAGTTGCTGTTCCTGCAAAAGCACCTGCCCCCAAGTTGCCAGCCCCTGCTCCAACCAAGAGGAAGCAGCCTGAAGCACCCAACCCGCACGCAAAGAGGACCAACACGCAAGGTCCAACCAAGCCAGCGCCTTCCCGCGCCTCCAAGCCTGCGGCGCCCAGGGTGACACTCCATGGAGAGAAGTCTGTGGCCTACACAGTGGTTATCTCAGATACTTGCAGGCTGACCCGTGGGAGATGCTGAAAGCAGTCCGCGCCGCCCACACTCTCCCCCAAGGCGTCTGGGCTTCCCTGCGCACCAGGAGAAAACTGGTCCTGCATTCAAGCCACCCTGACACCATCTCCGCAGTGACAACCTCCCTGGCCAACAAGCTGGATGGAATGAAGGTCCGCCAGCAAAAGGAGATTCTCCCGAAACCATGGTCTCCAAGTGGACGTTTCTCAGTTTGCCAAAGCTAGGGTTGTGGCTTTGTCACCAATCCGAGGCCATTAGTTTGCGACGACGGTCAATAGATGGCGACTAGTTTTGACGTTTATTTTGACGGGATTGGCCCTTATCAGCATGGTACAAGCTGCACCTCAACGACCAAAAAAGCTAGTCTTTGAGACTTCCTGAAAATCAAGGAATAGGTATTTGAGGCCGTAAGGGCGTGAGAACGCCAAACTTTGTGAAAATATTTTACAATTTACTATATATATATATACTAGCGAACCCGGCCACGCGTTGCAGTGGCTAAATTGAAATATGTTGAATTAACATTATACTAAACTATTCAGTACAGTAAAGTTAATATTCACTGATAAAGATAAAAATGTTTTAGCCGATCTAAATCCCAACGGGATTGAGAATGGAACGTTACGTTAAAATTCGAAAGTGATTTTTATATATATAGACAATAGATATAGCCCTTCATTGTAATCATTGATTATAATCACTGCATTAATAAATGTCAGTCTTCCCAGTATTCTTTTACCTATGTATGGAAATTTTGGTTTGAATTAGTGAACTACTTCGAATTTGTAGACGAATGACCCGGGCAACGCCCGGGTTCACACGATTAAATGTATATTACATATGGAAGATGGACGTAGTTCCCGGAGGGCACCCGCGAGGTCACTCTGCCCCCGCGCAACTGTCCAACCGGGAGCGCCCCGCGCCGTCAAAATCGTCACTCGTTCTAGAGGGCGCTGCTCGGCCGTCAGCCGGGAGATCTCATTTACTCGGCGGGGGGGGGGGGGGGCAGGGAAGTCACGTGCTGCGCCGGCAGCCAATCGTCGCGCGCCGCCATCGCCCGTCTGCCGCGAGGGGGCCGCTGATTGCGAGTGATTTGACGTTTTATTTTAAATAAAAATGCAACGAAAGGTTATTTCTAAAGAGTAATTAGCCAGAAACCATCCCTGTAGTATACTAAACATCTTCCCAAAGTTTCATCACGATTGGTTGAGCGATGTAGAAGATTATCACTCACGGACGGACCAACGGACCAACCAACAAACATCCATTTTTATATATATAGATGTATATTTAGGTAGAAATATTTTACCGGAGGAAATTGATCTATAAAAGCGTAAGGTGCCTCACCTCAAGAAAGTGGCAATGATCGAATCGAAGCCTAAGTGGCTTCTCATCGCTTTCTTTGATGGAAAGGGACTGGTACAATTAGTGCTCGAGGGTCAAACCATTAATCAACATTGCTACCTTGATATATGACGATTTTTAGGGGAGGCTGTGGGTCAGAAACGTTCCTAAAATGGCATCAGAAAAATTGACTCTTGCATCATGACAACGCAAGGTCACATACAGTCGCCCGCCGTCACTATATAACTCCATTTGGCTACACATTGAATTTCTTTACTATTCCAGCCACCTTATTCTCCTGACCTTGTTACCAACACCACTCTTTCTCACTATTACAATTTTAAAAATATTTAAAGTCGTAAAATGACGTCGATTTGACTCAATAACTAAAATAAAGGAGAATGCATAGAATATTTTGAGAAGCCCGGATTTTAAGGTGTTTTAATTTGTGTTTCCAGAAAATAAGATGACACTAGTGCAAAATAATTATTTTGAGAATTTATAAATAATTTTATTATACTTCTATATATCTTTAAACATTTAGCATTATTGTAAATTATTGATCCCACTTTTAAAGTTTTACTTTGTATAATCGAGTATTATCTCTTCCAGCCAACGCCATGATGCCATCTTTTGTGAGAGAACTCTTGCCATGATTTCTCAATATTTTTAATTGAACTATTATGAAAGAAATGGCAACACACACGCGACAAATGATTTCTCTCTCTAAAAATTGACCTAAAACATACCAAGGTTCAAAAAGGATTATAGGGAAAGTTTGGTTAGAATGGATTAAGAAGTATAGCAGTTTATTGTGAAACTGGCAGTCAAATTTTGATTGGAATAGAGAAGATAGAGACACAAGTAAAATGATGATGAAATATTCATAATCATTATTATTAATTATATATCGTTTTTTTTATATATACAAGAAAAAGGTGATGTACTGAAATATTAATCTTATTTCATTTACCGAACATATTTATTATCACATTGTTTTGTCTTTGCATATTTGTACTTTGTTGTAGCACAATTTACATAGTTTCAGTTTAACTTATTTGGGCTATAAATAGGACGTATGTATTTAAGTTGAAGAGTCCAGTCCAGAGTCGAGTTGTCTTGTTACTTCAGATGTCTACTGTAGTTTTGGCTTGGTAATAAATAATGATTGTTCAAGTATTATAGAGTTGCTTCAGCGCGACACGACAATCATCATTGTTTTGAACTAACATTAACGAAATATTCACTGGTGTCAAATGTATACATCTTATTGGTGAATGTCAAATTTACATAGCATTATCCACACATGTATGAAAAAATCAACATATATAGTCACGACCGTCTTTCCTCAATTCCTCATCGCTGTCACGGATGCGCGCGCATCATCATTATGATCATTATCATTATCTAATGATAATAATATTAATAATTATTATTATATTATTATTATTTTATTATCAACATATATAGTCACGACCGTCATGGGTTCTGTCACGGATGCGCGCGAATCATCATTATGATCATTATCATTATCTAATGATAATAATAATAATAATTATTATTATTATATATTATTATTATTATCCATCCATTATATATATATATATAGTCACGACCGTCAAGGGCCGGCCGGTTCTGTCACGGATGCGCGCGCACAGGGAGGTCACGTGCTCGCCGGCAGCCAACGGGCGCGCGCCGCCGGCATTACGTCATAGATTATAAACACAAGGTAATAAGGCCAAATAAAAAAATAGTGTGTGATAAGGCACAATTTGGATTATCTACTTATATAATTGCCTTATATACGGATAGATTTTGGTCAGAATGGATAAAATAAAAAGAGTGTCAAGGGATGGGAATCGAACCCACGACCTTCCGCTTACCGGGCAGATGCCATGACCACTAGGCTACCCTGGACATATTTTTCCGTTCACATTTTTATAATTGTAACGAATAGTATTTTAATTAAAACATTTTTAAAATATATACGCACTCGGGTAAAACCCGGGGGTTGCCCGGGCCATTCGTCTAGTTAATATATAGTCACGACCGTCTTTCCTCAATTCCTCATCGCTGTCACGGATGCGCGCGCATCATCATTATGATCATTATCTTCTATAGAAGCTTCTATCTTTATAATTATGTATATTTACAAAAAGTCAATTCGCTCGCGCCTCTAGCGGTGAAAATGAGGGGTAATACCAGCTGACCTAATGTACATGTAAAGTTTGGAGCGGGACGTTTCACAAGAGTGACATCCAGGGCTCCAATTTATAATTGTAACAAATAGTATTTGAATAAAAACATTCAATCGGGTAAAACACGGGCGTTGCCCGGGTCATTCGGCTAGTTTGAATATATTGATAACCCATTATGAAATATATTGAAACAAAACCCTATTAT
Source organism: Cordylochernes scorpioides (assembly GCA_030710605.1). NCBI lineage: Eukaryota > Metazoa > Arthropoda > Arachnida > Pseudoscorpiones > Chernetidae > Cordylochernes > Cordylochernes scorpioides. The sequence continues at coordinate 32,349,742 of CP092865.1, read as the reverse complement.
ATAAAAATATATCTTTACTTATATATTTTTTTCTTTATTGTTCTGCCTTAAATCCATGTCTCAAACTAAGAGTCTGTGGATGAGTGGGTAACCCCCTCGATTCCCGACAGTCATGAACCGGGATTGAATCCTGCGTCAACATTTTGTTTAATATTTAAATAACCTTCATATATTATTCATTGTTGCAAATATCATAAACTAGGTTTCTCGTTTTGAGCGGTACCTAATAAAGTGATTTTGGAACAAGAAAAATGCCTCAAAGTATACATCAATGGAATCAAATTAACACCTGTACGCCTTGAATATTCAAAATCAACCACATGTTTCATACAGATTACCTACTGTTTCTTAGAAGACGTCATCGAGAAGAAAGCTCTGATTTATATTAAGGCTCCAACACAGTGTTGTTTAAAAAAATATATATTTAACTTCCTTCCACGTCTGTCTACAAATCTTGTAATCGATTTTTAGTATACTTCTAGAGCACGTATAAGTATGAAATTTTGTGCGCTTTTTCGAACCTGTTGACAATTCAGGTTGACAAATTTCCAGACTTCTGATTGGTCGGAAGCAGACTAATTTCGAAATGCCTTTTAAATTTAATAATTTAGTTTTAATATGCTTTCAGGCCACATGAAATCTTAAATTTTGAACACTCGTTCAGTCCAACTACCATTGCAGGTTTACAAATTTGTTGAAATCTGGCTGGTCGGGAAAGCTGTTGGAAATAGCGACTTGAATTCTTCAATAGAAGCACAGGGCGCCTCTCCCGTCAAAATAAACGTCATAACCTGATGCCATCTATTGACCGTCGCCGATTGTTCAAGACTTCAAAGAAGGAAGAAATCAAAATATTCAGGTTCTTATGTGAAACCTCTTTGGGATTAAAATCAAAAATATGTTATAAATAAAAAATATATGTTGTTAGGATTTTATAAGTTGTTTTTTCCTAGATTAGTTTATTTATATTTTGACCAGATGACTGGACGATTTTACATGTATATAAATTGGTTTTTAATGATGTAAATTAGTTAGTCATGATAGGTAATTAAAAGTGTTTGATATTCTTGGAGGTGTGGTGTTTTATTCTGCTCGATTGTAGGATAGGAAATTCTTAGCACCTAACAGGTTATGGGCCCAGCACGCTTCCACTGCGCCGTAGAGAGAAATTAGAAGTTTAGGCTAAAGAAGAAAAAGCTAGAAGTTAAAGCTAAAGAAAGTAAAGAAGAAAAAGCTAAAAGGGAAAGCCAAAGAAGAAAAGTTTGTTAGGCTAACTAAGATAGAGAATAGAATTTGATTATAAGATATTTGAGTGATTTAAAGACTGAACTTTGTGCAACGAAGAAGAAGAAAAAAGCTTTGAGTTATAATTTTTTGTCAGATTTGCATACCTAGAAATATCAATGGCTGACGAGTTAAGAATACCTAAACTAGATGGGAATAATTATTATACCTGGGCCATAAGAACTAAATCTATTTTGATCCAGAAGGACATATGGGATGCGATTGAGCCTGGCTTTCCTAGGGAAACTTCAGAAAAACAGAAGCGGAAAGATAGTTTGGCATTATCTGTCATATTACTAGCAGTTGAGGATTCATTCCTAGATGATATCGGTGATTGCAAGCGAGCGATTGATGCTTGGCAGATACTGGAGGATATCCACACAAAGTATGGCTTGCTGCACATATTACAGTTATTGAGAGAATTTTTCAATATTGTCAAAAGAAATGACGAAGACATGAAGGAATATTTCGCGAGAATAATGGAATGCCATAGAAAATTAGCAAAGTGCCACCATGGATTTGGGGATGGCGAATTGGCGTTAATTATGTTATTGGGATTGCCAAAGAGCTACGAGCCGCTAATTCTCAGTTTAGAACAGCAAGAAGAGAAGCTATCTACTAGTGTGGTAAAATCCAAATTACTTTTAGAAGAAAAAAGACAGAAACAGCGTCAAATTCCTCAAGAAGATCCTAATTGCGCTTTTGCGGCAAGAAGAAAAGAGGATACATGCAAATCACCATGTCAAGAGCAAAATAAATTTGAATATGATCAACCAAGGAATTATCATAATACGTGGACGGAAGGGAAAAGGGAAAATTATAACTACCCGAGGCAGATAAGGTGTTTCAGTTGTGGCAGATTAGGGCACATAGCTAGGAATTGCAGATTTGCCAACTCCTCAAGGAGAATTAGCGAAGGTATCTCTAGGCAGATAAGGTGTTTCAGTTGTGGCAGATTAGGGCACATAGCTAGGAATTGCAGATTTGCCAACTCCTCAAGGAGAATTAGCGAAGGTATGCTGAAACAAGGTACGCTAGACCTGACTCATAAGGTCCTATTTGCGAACAACTTTAAAAACAATAATTCGCAGAATATCTGGTTTCTGGACAGTGGAGCTACTGAACATATGACGTCGAACAGACTGAAATTGACGAACACAAAAAGTATTTCAACTTCAGTAGAAATGGCTAACAATGAGGAAATAAAAGTATCAGAGATGGGTGATGTAACCATCAAACTCGGTCACGAATATGGAGGTGAAACCTTGTTCTTAGAAAACGTATTATACGTTCCTGAGTTAGACGGAAATATTTTGTCTGTTGGAAGGATTGAGGAAAGAGGAAACAAAGTTTTATTCCAGAATGGCAAGGCCTCTGTTTTTGGAAGTGATGGCGGGTTAATTTTGAAATCTAATAGAAGAGGAAGAATCTATACAGTGGAAGAACTGAAGATGGCTAAAGTGAAGTCACCTAGTGCAGATATCTGGCACAGAAGGCTAGGACACGTTTACAAAAGGGATCTCCAAAATGTGAGTGACACAGCAGAGTGCGAGGTGTGCCTTGAAGGTAAAATGAGAAGACTACCATTTCCTTCCAAACCTGTCGAAAGTAAGAAAACTTCATCACCTTTGGAGCTCATCCATTCGGATGTAGTAGGTCCCATTAGCCCAATGTCGAAAGGAGGGAACAATTATTTTGTGACGTTCATAGATGATTTCACTCATTACACTACAGTATATTTTATGAGGTCTAAATCAGAGGTACTAGAAAGATTTAAAGAATATAAGAACAGTGTTGAGAATTACCACAGCAGAAAAATCAAAGTCTTAAGAAGTGATAATGGGACGGAATATGTTAACGGCGAATTTAATAAATTCCTTAATGAAAATGGCATCAAACGACAGCTTACAGTTCCAAGAACACCTCAGCAAAATGGAACTGCGGAAAGAATGAATCAAACATTACTAAACACAGCAAGATGCATTTTACTTGAATCAGGGATTCCTAAATCATTCTGGGCAGATGCCGTAAATACAGCATGTTACTTGAGAAACAAATGTTCTAGCAAGGCAATAGGTAACAAAATACCAGAAGAAATGTGGACCGAACGGCCAGTGAAGATTGAGCATATCCGAGTTTTCGGTTGTCAGACCTGGGTATACAACGACCGGCGTCGATCCAAATTTGATTCAAGAAGCCGAGAATGTGTTTTAATTGGTTATCCGGAAGGAGTCAAGGGATACAAGGTTTGGGACTTCAGAAACAATAAGGTCTTTGTAACCAGAAATGTCAGATTTAGAGAAGATGTTTTCCCAACTAAGAAAGTCGATAAGCAAATTTCACATGAAACTGATTTTTTCCAGGTTTTAAATAATAATTTTGAAGAAGGCTATGAATCTGTAAATGAGGAAGATACGAAATTGGTGGAAAGGAATCAGAAAGACGAACTTAAGAAGGAAGACGAGGAAGGTCGAAATGAAGCTGCGATCCCAAGAGGATATTCAGGGACTGATGAAGAAGCAATATCGGTAGAGAGAAATCTGAATAACTTAGAACGAAAAGAGGATGAAGAGCAGGCCTGTGGAGACGAAGAACTGAGGAGAGAAGACGAAGAGGAAGGCCAGAATGAAACTATAATCCCAAGAAGATCTTCAAGAATTGCGGCTTGGCGGAGGGAGTATTGCAGATATTCTAACTGGGGGAATTGGAAGAATTGAACTGACCAGGATCTTGGCCACTCTAGGCCTCCGATGAGGGTATGAAAACAACTTTAAAATGGGGGGGCATTGTTAGGATTTTATAAGTTGTTTTTTCCTAGATTAGTTTATTTATATTTTGACCAGATGACTGGACGATTTTACATGTATATAAATTGGTTTTTAATGATGTAAATTAGTTAGTCATGATAGGTAATTAAAAGTGTTTGATATTCTTGGAGGTGTGGTGTTTTATTCTGCTCGATTGTAGGATAGGAAATTCTTAGCACCTAACATATGTATATCTGTTATAATTAAGTAATTTGTTTCCAATATAATCATGCTCACAGTTATATTAAATATACCTATATATATGTCTCACAATGTATATAAATATGGGTAAAACTATCAACAAGGGGGGTTTAGAAATGACTACGATATATATCGTTCTAGACCTGTTTGTAAATGGGATAATGATCTAGTTCTTAATATACATCTAGACCATGTAGAAGTCTGGTATTTTATAGTATACTAGACGAATGGCCCGGGCAACGCCCGGGTTTTACCCGAGTGCGTATATATTTTAAAAACGTTTTAATTCAAATACTATTCGTTACAATTATAAATTGGCGCCATGGATGTCACTCTTGTGAAACGTCCCATTCCAAACTGTGTGTTTTTAAAATGTTTTAATTAAAATACTATTCGTTACAATTATAAATTGGCGCCGTGGATGTCTCTCTTGTGAAACGTCCCGCCCCAAACTGTGTGTGTCTTGAAAATATAAAAATAAAGATGTAAATTTTCATAAAGATTTCATCATGTCGATTTTTTTTTGCATTTATATATTAACTTTATGAACGGAAAAATATGTCCAGGGTAGCCTAGTGGTCATGGCATCTGCCCGGTAAGCGGAAGGTCGTGGGTTCGATTCCCATCCCTTGACACTTTTTTTATTTTATCCATTCTGACCAAAATCTATCCGTGAACTTCACACAGTGAACTTCACACAGACAGAATAAGGCAATTATATAAGTAGATAAGTATAATAATAATAATTATCATTAGATAATGATAATGATCATAATGATGATGCGTGCGTTGATGACCAAAATCTATCCGTGAACTTCACACAGACAGAATAAGGCAATTATATAAGTAGATTTCATTACTCTTAACAATGCCAGAGTACAAAATTTCAAACTTTTAGACAAAATGCTCCAATGGCCCTTGATTCTTACAAAAGTCCAACCCCACCAGCAAGTGCAGGTAACCAAACAGGGTTCTGGCACATTTGTAAGTGCAAAGTCGAACTGCTTTTCACATTTGTAGACATGTGGTGTACTTGCAGTAAAAACAGTCGCCTACCTCTACCCACCATGATTATCATGGCCCATACCACGTGTACTAGGGATAAGCAAAATAATAAAAAAAAAAAAAAATTCTAGAGAACCGTCGCTGCATGGAATAGATTAGAGAATAGAAATTGTATTGTTCCTTTCAAATGAAGCTGTTTCTGTGGTTTTTTTTACACAGCGCCAGCATTCTATAAAAATGTGGTAGAGAAGAGATTAATTTCAACGCTTCCTTTCATTTTTTTATATAATCCCAGACCACATAGAAGTCTTAAATCTCTGTACTTGTTTAAGACAGCCTACAAAGCAAAAGTGATAAAACTCTAGCTGACTTGGTGGCCATGTATAAGACATGAATAGAATTTTTATATTCCCTTTGAAATTAAGAAAATAGCTGCAGCAGTTTCTGTAATGCAAATAGGGGACTGATATCACGATTATTCAGCCTCCCAAGAAACCCTGGTTCTTCAGGCGACTAAAGTTAGCCAGATTTTCCCGCGTGTAAACTTCCGAATTAACTCTTTGTCATATGTAGTCCACCTTACCATACACCCAATCTTCAACTCTGCAGCATCACAGCGGTATTCTGGGAAATGAACTATTGGACCAAAGAGCGCTGCACTTTCTAACTTATACACTAATGTGACTAGACTGGTCTCTATCTGACATCTTTGATAAGAAGCCACTCTGGAAGAGAGAAACCAGTTTACCCATGTCCTTTGCATTCTCTTAAGGAAGCCTCTACTGTATCTACATTTCCACACCAACACACGTCACTTTAACCATTGTAAACCTTTCTCAATACTGTCTACTTACTTGATATTTTATCAGCAATTTCATTTCCACTCTGAGGATATGATGAGGTAAAATTTATATTATACAAGGTTAAAAGACCAAATCCAAATAAATAGTGTGTGACGTTTCAGTAACAGCGATGTTACCATCTTCATATAAAATCTTCAGCACTTTTGTCTGAAAATGGTAACAACACTGTTACCAAAAATGTCACACAATATTTATTTGGATTTGGTCTTATTACATTTTATTTCTAAACTATAATCCAAATTGATAAAGCACAATTTGGATTATACACCTATCCCCCGATTTACACAGTAGATACGTTCCTGAGAAAAACGTGTAAATCGGGGGATAGGTGTACACAGAAATAAAAATAAAATGCATTGACAGGTTAAAATATGTAGTCAGCACATAAGCTCGGGATTCCTCGTGAGATGTGTACACACAGTAGCATTTAATATAGTGCGATAAAAACAAAAAAAAAAACTTGGACACTCCCCCTTTAAAAATCCTGAGTTCAACTGACCCGGTTGATGGTCCTCAACAAGGGTCCCACTCCAGGAATACGGAGGAGCTGTGTCCGTACTCATGTTAGAGTGCAGCAAAGGCTTCCATGTTAGGAACAGCCTCAAACTACAGGCAAAGTCAGACTTTCACCAAAGTGTGCCTGGATCATGGTGCCATGATCAACGAAAGCTGCACCCCTATACCCCATTCCATGAGATCATGAACTCGTGGGATTCGTGTAATCTTTACACAAGGGGATAAAAAAAAAAAAAACAAAAAAAAACTTATTTGGAAAACCGTGCAAAAGCGAAAACGTGTAAAACAAGTACCGTGTAAATCGGGGGATAGGTGTATTTTAAAAATAAAAGGTAATAAGACCAGATCCAAATGAATAGTGTGACATTTCGGTAACAGCATTTTTATTGGGTATCTTTAGATTTAGTGTTTATTAACTTTTAATACTTCTAACAACCTACTTTTGTTCTTGTAACTTATACAATTATGATATTGTAAAAAACACACAGTCCCATTATATATAATTGACACACAGTGTGAAAACCTCTGATAATCTGAATATAATGATTCCAACTATTTTGGAATGAAAATAATTCCACACACACATTTTTAAATGGAAATATATTTGGTGTAAAAAAAATCCAACAAAAAATCAGTCCAAAAATTTTCCTAAAGATTCTAAATGATTACATGGAAAATGGGTATGAATAAAATATATAAAGTTTAGACATAAATTTTTCAGTTACAGAGCCAAAGTGTCCTTTAGGGAGAGGTGTCCTCTTACCAGAGAGCTACTAAATAGTAAAAATGATAATTATGCGAATGAAAACTGTCCTTTGTAGAGAGGTATCCTCTAATATGAGTGTCCTCTCATGGAGGTTCTACTGTATCAAATTTTTTTCTTAATTTTTTAGAGAGAAAATAAAATTATATAACAAAAAGTGGTTTCTAAAATGAAATTAGCCATTAGCCTAAAAACATTTGCCATAGTAGTTTTATCTAAAAACAGACAAATTTTTAATTCCATGATAATAGAGATGTATTTATATCATGATGCATTAGCATGCCCTCTGTTATGAAATTTTTTTCTCAAATTGCTTGAAGCATATTATTCTATATACAGTTACGAGCGTCATTCTTCATCTCCTAATCAACCAACTCTGTCACTGTTTGTTTTTTTTTGGAATGGCACCCTCCTATTGGTTGGCTACGATCACGCCACCTTTGCCCCCCCCCCCCATCATGCCTCCCCCACTCGCTTTTTCATTTTTGTAACTATTGTGTTGGAGCAGGTCGCTCCTTAAATAAATGCATATTATAGTTAATAATATGTACATAGACAGATAAAGCACATAGGCTATAGTTATTAACTAATATATGCATTTATTTAAGGCGCCAATTTATAATTGTGACAAATAGTATTTGAATAAAAACATTCAATCGGGTAAAACACGGGCGTTGCCCGGGTCATTCGACTAGTAAATTTATAATTATGTGTAATTCTACTGTCCTCAAAGCTTATGTCCTTAGTTCATCTAAAATACCCATTCCAAGAGTCTAGCAACAGTATCACTATAAAAGGAAGATCGAAAAATGCAATATAATAGTGATGTGGTAGATTAAACTGGCGAAACTGTTGGGAGGGTTTACCACTGATGAGCCAGGCCCTCCCATTAATTTTTCAATTGCAATAAGGGCAGTAGAAATTGTTTAATTTAAAAAAGAATCATGCACGTCTATAATAGTTTCAAATTTTCATAGAGATGTATTTGTTAACATCCATCAAGTTCAACTTTTGGTGACTATATGGGCAAATTTATTCCAAGTGTGTAGATCTATTGGTGATTCCATCACTCGCAGTACATCTAGTGTGGTTTCTTGACCTCTTCTAGCCAGTCCTTTTCCTTCAATTTTCCCCAACACCAACATGGTTTCCAATCCATTTTCTCTCATTATGTATCTGATGATCAGTCTTTGCTTACCTATTTAGGATTATAAGGATTAATTTCATTTAAGATTGAAATATTTGTCTTTTTATTTGCCCATGACGCTCTTGAGTAGTTTTCTCCATGTTCACATTTCAAAAGCTTCAATTCTTTTTCTTTCCTCTTCTCTGAGAGTCCAGCTCTCACCTCCATAAGTGACCATAGGGAATACCAATACCTCTACAATTTTATTCTCTATTTTAAGAGAAATGCCTTTATCTTTGATAATTGTGTCTAATTTGATCATTGCATCCGTTCTTAGTATAATTCTTTCTTTTTACTTCCTCTAAGCAATCTCCCACCTTATCAATTCTGGATCCTAAGAATATGAAGTGACAACTATATCAATCTTCTTGTTGAATTTCACACACACAAAGCTATTTTAACACAAAGTAATAAGACCAAATTCAAATAAAAAAATAGTGTATGATGTTTCGGCAACAATGCTGTTGCTGAAATGTCACATACTAATGCTTTATTTGGTCTTATTACTGTATGTTTATCTTACACTTATTTACTGTGTTTATAATCCAAATTGTCCTTTATCCATAGCTATTTATATTATCTGTAGTGTTTACTTGTGTAATTCTTATTTGATGTCCTAATTGTGTACCTTATCTCTCTCATGGGTTAATATAAAAATTAAGACTAAGCATTCAACTTTGGCAGTATAATAGGAAAATATTAAAAACATGACAATCCAAAATGAGCTTGCAGCTACAAACAAGAAAGCAAAGAAGCCAAATCAGGTGCTCTTTCGACCGAGACAAAACACATAGAATCAAAGTTGAATAAATAAAAATGATAAGGCACAATTTGGATTATTCTATATACAGTTACGAGCGTCATGTGTCATCTCTGTCACTGTTTGCTTTTTTTTGGAATGGCGCTCTCCTATTGGTTGGCTACGATCACGTGGCTACGATGGCGCCGCCACTACGCGAGACACTTTGTTTTTGACCCACCATGATTATCATGGCCTGTACCACATGTACTAGAGATGATTAAAAAAAAAAGAAAAAGTGGAGTCTCCTCACATATCACAAGTATTTATATATAGTAAATAGGTTTATTACATAAAGAAGAGAAGGGTGGTCAGTTTTCTGAGGTAAAGATGGGATGACATTTAATGAGAACCAGCCAATCAGCGAGGTCACAGACTCATTTCTTGGCGAAGTAGATCTTGATGGAGCCAGTGGGGGACATCTTGAAGCCATCCAAGGATTCCTTGGCCCCGGCAGCCTGGGCTTCCGTCTCAAACTCCACGAAGGCAATGTCGTGACGGCCAGGCACAGGCCTCACCTCCCTGAAGCCATGGAACTGCTGGAAGAGGACCAGGAGCATGCCCTCGTGGGTCTCAGAGGGAATGTTAGTCACAAAGAGGATCTGGTTGGGGGGCTGCTCCAGGGAGATATCTGCCAGGACACCGTGCTAGTTAGCAGAGCTCTTTTTTTTTTCATTATCCCTAGTACATGTGGTACAGGCTATAATAATCATGGTGGGTAGAAGTTGGTGACTGCTTTTACTGTAAGTGCATCACATGTCTACATATGTGAAAAGCAGTTCGACTTTTGCACTTACAAATGTGCTAGAGCCCCGTTTGGTTACTTGCACTCGCTGGTGGGGTTGGAATTTTGCAAGAATCACATTTTTTTTTTTTTTTAACCAGAAAAAATTGCCCACAGAATTTGATCCCAGGTCATAGTGGTCCAAAACCAACGATTTAGACCACCCTTCCACTGACACCCATGAAGAGATCATGGCTGAATAACATAAATGAGATTACAGCAAACTTCTCATGAGTGGCCACTTTTGTAAAATGTATCCTCCAATGAGAGACCCCCATGATCTCATATGAGAGGTTGGTGTAATTTAGATCAGACAGGGAAGGCTAGTAACTACCACTAGGTAGTTAACTGTGTGGAAATTCTGACCTCCAATGAGAGACCTTCATGGTTTTATGCTCTCATTGGAGGTTGGTTCTACCTTATTAAAATGGTTAGAATAACCGCCTAGTTGAGTTATAAGGATAGAAAGTAGTACTCACTGTTGGCACCACCACTGGCAGCAGTTGGGGCATAGTGGGGGGCAGCAGCCATGGGCTGTGGCAGGACCTGGCTGGTCTGTCTGGCTTGTTCCTTGGCAGCCTTCTTCTTCAGCTTCTTGTTCTCCATTGGCTTAGGCTTGGGCTTCTTGGGCCTCTCCAGGTAGGTGCCCTTCATCTTGGACACACAGTCAGAGTCCCCCTTGGCAAACTGGATCCGCTGTACACACACATTTAACTTGTTAGAACAAATTATTTAAGGTGCAAACACTAGGTCCAAGAGTTGATACCAGCTAATACCATGGAGCAAAGACTCTGAGAGAGAGATTAAAGAATCATTTTTTAAAGTTTTTTTTTACCTAGAAATTTACAAATGGGACATCTTGGCTTGCTAATGACAAAGTAGTCAAACAAACAAATGGGTGACATTTTGGTAGACTTCATACAACTTGAACCTGAATTGGATTATTTGCCTGCTTCTGCAGAGAGATGAGCAGTTTACAGACCTAACCTTCCATAGTGTCTTGAAATAGCAGTCTGGGGTAAATACAAATTATCCTGTCTAAGTTTCAAACCTTGTTTCAATAATGAAAACAATAAATATTTTTTTTTTTTCTGCACCTCGTGTGTTAATTATTTATGAAAAGTAACTGTCCAGAAGGTCTAGCAGGTCCCTTGAAGTGTTTCCATAAAATTGCCAGTCCAACTAGGCACCATGTGTTTAATGGAAATATGAAAGAGGGGTCCAGAAATGAATGGATAACCTTATTCTTTGTTGAGAGCTTTAAATATATCCCCATATATATACAATCTCTAGGTAACTAGAAGGTCATTCGGCTAGTAACAACATAAAATCTTGGTGCCCTAAGTGATGTTGCTGTAGTGAAGTTCAACTGTACCTTCAATTTGCCATAACAAATAAAACCTAGTTACATATAGGAGGGTGACCACATGCAAATTATTATTATAATCTTTATTATGAAAGAGCATGCGGTCAAAGAATGGTCATGCAGTAGAAGCTCTCTGTAAAGGACACCTAATTGCAGAGCCAAAGTGTCCTTTAGAGAGATATGTCCTCTTACCAGAGAGTTGCTAAATAGCAAAAAACGGTAATTTTGTCAATGAAAACTGTCCTTTGTAGAGAGGTGTCCTCTAGCGCAAGTGTCCTCTCATTGAGGTTCTACTGTATTTAAAGAAAGCAAAAAAGAAGGCAATAGCTTACCATGGGCTTGCCGTAGAAGGGGAATCCCTGCATGGACTGCATGGCATTGGCAGCACTGCCGATGTCTGTGAAGGCAATGAAGGCCTGTCCCCGTCTCTTGAGGGAGTTGTGGGCATAGATGTCCATGATGGGGCCGAATTGGGCGAAGATGGCCTTGAGGGAGGTCTTCAGCTCTGCTCCAGGATTGGTTAGTTAGTTGTGAAGGCACTGGGTAAAACTAGATGGGATGGAAGAAAACAATCAATAAATAAGGAGTCACACCTATAGGAGCAATTAAAAATAAATGGAGGTGGAAATCTGATTCAAATGAATAAAATGGAGCATTGTGATGGTGGCTTAATATATAAATACAGTAGAACCTCCCTTTAGAGGACACCTCTCTATAAAGGACAGTTTTCATTTGCAAAATTACCATTTTTACTATTTAACAACTCTCCGGTATGAGGGCACCTCTCCCAAAAGGACAGTTTGGCTCTGCAATTAGGTATCCTTTAAAGGGAGGTTCTACTTTATATATAATGGGTTGGCCAAATATCAGGGAACAGGTTAAATCAATGTTTAGTTGATTTCTGTTCCACTAGATGGCGCTCTGCCATCTAAAAAGCTCATGTGAGCTGTCAAGATATTTTGTTTTTAACATCAACACCTGACCCTTTTTTATGTTTAAGTATATTTTCACATATATACATTGATGTTAAAAACAAAATAGGCCTATCCTCTGACCGCTTACATGAGCTTTTTAGAAGGCAGAGCACCATCTAGTGGAACGGAAATCGACTAAACATTGATTTAACCTGTTCCCTGATATTTGGCCCAACCCATTTTCTTGATAAATTAACTTGAAACGCATTCGTGGTTGGTTTTATACGTTGGTATTAACCCAGAGCTCCCCCTTAGAGTACATCTCTTTATAGGCTCTTAGTTGGTGGATGTGGGGACTGCTTGCACATCACATTTTTGCACAAGTTTGCACTCTAAGGAAAGTGATAATTAGTCTTTTATAACATTTTGGTAGCTACAAGGTGATCACAGAGCCCTCCTCACTTATGGGGTAGTTGTGTGGGAATCAAACAGGCCATGGAAGCAATAGCAGTTAAAATGGGACCTCTAGGAACTGTTGTAGGGGTGACATTAACCTAGCATCCTTTAGTGTTCCCATAAGTCTGTAGGTTTAAAAACAACAAAATTTATAAAGAACAACTAGATCTCAAGGTAAAAAGACCAAATAATTATCTTAAACCCAGGAGTGTAAAACAGGATTGCTGCTATCTATGGTTACGTTGTGTAAGAATTATATGGAGGGACTCACCAGGTATCTTGACCTTCTCATTGAGGTTGTTGATGTAGATAGAGTGGTTGGGTGTCAGCTCCAACATCTTGCTGCACACAACAACGTCCTGTTACTTGTTGGAGTGATACACATTGACCACTTTTTTCCTGTTTCAAGGGCCCAACGTGAGTACAAGTGACTAAACATATCTTTATTATAGGGAAATAACGAGTCGGTGGATGAGTTGGTAACACCTTCGATTCCCGACAGTCAAGAACCGGGATTGAATCCTGCGTTAACATTTTGTTTAATAACTTTCACATATTATCATTGTTGCAATTATCATAAACTAGGTTGATCTTTTTGAGCAGTACCTAATAAAGTAATTTTGGAACAAGGGCAATAACACCCCACCTATATATAAGAAAGAAAAACATTTAAGCACGCAAGTTTCTTTTAAACATAAAAACACACTTCTAATGTCCTTACTGCCCTTCCAATATATTATTCACCATAGTAAGGACATCAGAAGTGTGTTTTATGTTTGAAAGAAACTCGCGTGCTTAAATGTTTTTCTTTCTTATATCTTTGTTAATCTCTTGCAAAAATTCATATTTAAAATAAAACTTTGTTAGTCTGGGGGATCAGTGAGGATTAGAACCAATTTTCACAGTGAGATCTTCCAAGTAATAAATGTTGTGCCTTGTGTAAGAGTGCCTGAAATAGTAACATTTAACAAGACCTTCTGATTGAAAAAGTGTGGGAAAATATGATGTGGATTGTGTTTTACTACCTACAGGAAACTTTTTTTCTATAGGTATTACCTATTAGATAACATTCAAGAGGGATAAAATAAAACTCAAAACTGACAGAAGGAAGTACAGTAGAACCTCCATGAGAGGACACCTCTCTATAAAGGGCAGTTTTCATTGCCAAAAATGCCATTTTTACTATTTAGAAATTCTCCGGTAAGAGGACACCTAAAGGACACTTTGGCTCTGCAACTAAGTGTCCTTTACAGAGAGGTTCTACTGTATTGAGAAAATCTCTGGATCTGGTGAGAGAGAAACTTGAGAATATATTTAATTATATTCAGAAACAAAGTGTTATTCATTTGTTTGGTGATTTGAAAATAAACATTAATCCACCAAAGTTTGTCGTAGGTCTGGTAAACAAATGGTGACCAAAAAAATATATATATAAATTCTAAATGGTACCTAACTGCCCATGTTTCAAATGCTTTATAAAAATGGTATGAATAGCATGCAGTCAGATGTCTTGATTAGCATGATGACCTTGGACAAAATGATACTATTTTTTTAAGAGAAAAGGGCAAGGAATAATTTCACAGCCAGCTTATTCACCTGATTTGAACCCATGTGACTTGTTTCTCTTTCCCAATGTGAAAGATCAGAGTGGGTGATAAGTTTTGTGGGGAGAGTGTTTCAATAAATAAGGTTCCAGAGAATGCATATTGAAATGTCTTGGAGAAGATACTTTGAAAAGTTGAAGATAAAAAATGTTTTTTCTCTTATAGTATCTGGTTGTACTTCAGACCTAAACTCAGTCTAACTAGAGAGTGAAGTATTTTATTCTGAAGATGATAATGATGCTGTTACCAGAAGGTTTTACTATTTAGTCTTTGTTTCTCTTTGGATTTGTTTCTATAATCCAAACTGTGCATGCTTGCGTTATACAGTTTTTGCATTATAGGGTTTTTGTTTTGAAAGAGTGTTGAGTGGCAACTGAACTTTGAAATTCCATTCTCAAGTTTCTCCATTGCATGCACAATGAGCCAGTTTTCTAGTAAACATCTATGTGTTTCAAACAAACCATCAGTTGGACTGGGTGGCCAGTACTCTACCCATTGAGTATTTTCCCAAAATTGTTCATGAGAATTCCATTCTTTAGGAAGATCCCACAATACTTTTGAAATACTGGCCTTGAAAAGGAAGGGTTCTGAGAATATCCCATTATTTCAATAGTAAAAAGAGGTTCAAATTTTAAAATTACCTCTAGTACATGTGGTATAAGGCCAAGATAATTGTGGTGGGATAGCGATTGCTTTTACTGTAAGTGCACCACACGTATACAGTTGTGGAATGCAGTTTGACTTTTGCACTTGAGTACCAGAGCTCTGTTTGGTTACTTACACTCACTGGTGGGTTTGGACTTTTTCAAGATTTGGGAAACAGTGAAGCATTTTTTTTTCTTAAGAAAAAAGTGCCTAATGCAGGATTGACTCCCGGGTCGTGGACAGTGCAAATATTGTGAATAAATGTCTTTCTAACAGAGGAAATACAAATGGCAGAGTAACTTTCAATTATCAGTGCTTGGCATTCCTCAAGAGGTTTTAAGAATGAAAGCCTTTTGGCTTTCTTTGGATTCTTGTCTAGAATCTAATTGTACCATTTGTTTCACCATTCTTCTTCTTTCTTATCTCCACTCAATCATATTACAAGCTTGAGACTTTTGATGGTGTCTGTCGGGGATAAGTAGAGCACATAAATACAGTCAATAATGTGTTTTGGGATTGCAGGTTGAGAATTGCACTTAGTACATAGTGGGGAAACCCTGCAACCATTCTGGAAAGTCATTGTCCGTAGATGACCAAACTTAAGTCTGGAAAACCATTCTTCTTTATAGTTTGAATGGAGGTGAAGTCAACAAATTTTGCCATTTATTCCATTGTTTCAGTGACCCACTGTTTCAAGGAAATAATAGTATACCACTCTCTGTTGCATTAGAAAGACTATATAAAGTTGATATCATTTGGATTCCATTCAACCATCGTCTACCTACAAATTTGTGGTTTTTATTCTTCTTTAGGCAGCTCTGAGGGTGAATTGGATTTTTATATATATATGTGTGTGTCTACAACAACAGGTTTGAGGTTATCTTTATCTTAGAATTTGTCATGAATATGGAAGTCACTTGAAATTCAAAAGAATTCACAGAGCAGTCACTAGTAGTAAAAATAAATGAAAATTCACAGAATGACTGGGCAGAAATAGGGAGATTAGGAGATTCTTGGCCGAATATGAAAGCTGGATCCTCATTGGTCGTGGCATCACAATCCTTGGACTTCCCCACAAAATTGCATAGCCAGAATTGTAAACATTTTTCTTACATTTCTACCATCCACTAATATATGTTTCAAATTACTTTTTGCTATTTCTAAAACAGGCTCTTAACACAAATTGACCTGTAGTTTTTCGGCTGAAAAAAATTATACAACCTCATTCCTCTCTTTTAATTTTACTACATTTGAATAAATTTCAACAAGCTACAGTTAAATAAAATATTTTTTTTTGTTGTTGTTATTTCTGTACTGGGTGAAGAAAGACAAAAAAATCTAGTTCGCGCATCCCAAAATCAGTTTCATCCCAATCATAGCTAATACATTTTTGAACGTTAAAATGGGCAAAAATGTATTTTAGAATTTTCTTTATGTTTATACTTTTTATGTGGTGTGTTTTTGACTTTACCGGTCGGCGAGGGCCTTTACTTTCGATAACTTTATAAGTTTCTGAAGATATATATAAACTGTAGGTCCATCCAAACGAACTAACTTTCTCTCTTTAAACGAATTTTGCAGATAGAGAAAATGTGCGTTGAGAGGTTGGTTATGCCGAAATTCGGTAAAAATATGCTTCCTGCTTACTTCTGCAACACTCTTTCGATGGTGATTATAATATTTTATATATACTTAAATATCTTAGATACCACAACTTACCTTATAATTCTTTAAAGTGTCAGATAGTTTAAATTATATATTTTTTTAAATATTCAAAGCAAAACACAATTTAAAATAAACATTAAATAAAAACATTCAAAATTTAGAAACAGAGTATTTTATGTAAAAATATCGAATTAAAAACTTTTAATTTTTAAATATTTTAGAATTAAAAAACATTTGTATCTAACATTTTAAAATTTTAATTGAGATAGTTATTTTTTTTTCTATTGTTCACGAAATTTCGATTTTATTATTAATCAAACTCAATTCAATTTGCTAATGCTCTGCCTTATGAATAATGATACACTAGTTAGTTAAGACAATATTGACTTATGGTTTGGTAGATATATATATATTAAAGGATGACTTTGTACGTTCCAGGAATCCTCAAGGGTTGCCTACCTCAAGAGAGAAATTAAAAGATTTTGGATAAGCTCCTGGAGCCTCCCCCCCCCCCCCCCCTTTTTTTTTTTTTTTTACCCTATAATTTATATGTTAATAAAAGATCGGCGGTTTGTATCTAAATTCGAAAATTCATAAAAGCAACTTGGATATTTCCCTTATATGCGAAACGGTCACTCGCGCGTAAAAAAAAAAACAATACATTGATACATGTATAGGTTTTTAAGTTTTAATTAGACAATTTTAATTTATATTCAGGTATTTTTCATTTCAATTTAGACAACTTTTCTATAAAAAGTCCATGTGTCTAAATTAAAATGAAAAATGTCTGAATATAAATTAAAATTGTCTAATTAAAAGTTAAAAACCTATATATCACATGATACACATCAATACATTAAAATACGACACAGATATGGTGAAAACTGGACTTGACAAAATAAATATTAACCTTAGGTCAATTTGTAAACGTGGCACGAGTAGTTGACGTTCTGCTCTCTATGAGAACTGGTTACCTGTATTTTTCTCAAAACTTAGAAATATATATATATGCTGCAAAATAATTATAAAATATTTAAACACCGTAAAATTCTAAACATAACAAAATATAACAAAAAAATAAATTTTATATGATTGAATTATATCAACTGATTTTACTTTTTTTTTTTTCATAATACAAGGTATTTCCCATAAGTTTCCGGACTGGGTCCATAAAAAAAATAAATTAATTAAAAATGTAAATAAAATTTGACTTTTTATTATAGAAAAAATATCTGGCAACACGGTGATACCAATATCGAGGCGGTGCGTGCGCGCGCGCCAAGGTCATTCTAATTTATTTAAAGGTTACACCTAGCGCTGCGGCGATTTTACGATGGAACAAAAATTGAAGCAGAGGATTTGCATATAATTTTGTGTGAAACTTCAAATATCAGCAACTAAAACTTTTGAAATGCTTAATAAAGCATTCCTCAAAGACGCCCCAAAGAGAACAACTTTTTTTGAATGGCATTCTAGATTTAAAGCTGGCAGAATTTCCATTGAAGATGATCTTGTCAAGGACGCCCAAAATTTCAAAGGACTGAGAAAATGTGCAAAAAATCACCGATTTGATAAAAGAAAATCCTCGAACCACTTTGCTGGAGCTAGAGAAAGGAACAGGCATCTCTAAAACAACGATTGGAAGGATCGTAACATAAGATTTGAAGCTCAAAAAGACTCCTGCAAAATTCATCCCAAGATTCCTCACTAATGAGCAAAAACTGTGTCGGCTTGCAACCTGTGAGGACATGTTGGAAATGATAAGAACAGATCCGGAATGGAAAGACAAGATAATCACAGGCGACGAGACATGGGTCTATGGCTATGACCCTGAAACCAAGCGTCAATCTGCCGAGTGGAGAGGTCAGGGTGAGCCTAGAACAAAAAAAATCCAGGATATTGAAATCCAGAAACAAGGTGTTGCTGGTCGCTTTTTTGGATAACAAGGGCATTGTTCATCACGAGTATCTTCCTGCAGGCCAAACAGTTATCAAGGAAATGTATTTGGGCATTCTTCGCCATCTAAGGGAAGCGATTCAAAAAAAAAAAAGGCCAGAAAAATGGACTTATGGTGACTGGATCCTACACAATGACAATGCCCGCCCTCACACAGTGCACTTGGTGACGAGTTTTTTGGCGAAAAACGGGACACAAATCCTACCTCAACCACCCTATTCCCCTGATATCGCACCAAATGACTTTTTCCTGTTCCCAAAACTTAAAGAAGTTCTAAAAGGAAGACATTTTGACACCAGGGATGACATAATAGAAAAATCGCCGTTAGCATTGAAGAGCATTCCAAAAGAGGCCTATAAAAACTGTTTCGACAATTGGGAGAAACGATGGCGCTGGTGCGTTGAAGCAAGGGGGGATTACTTTGAAAAGTTTTAATAAATTAAAAAATATATATTTTATCTTTTTTTTTTTATGGACCCAGTCCGGGAACTTATGGGACATACCTTGTATATGAAAAAAGAAAAATAATTGGCATCAATTACAATGACCAATATACATATTATTTAATTTGAATTGATAAATATTTTCTACAGACTTATAGCAAACGTGAAATGAAAAAAATAGGTTTCCACTTAGATGAACACTCCAATCATAATAAATTTGGAAAAGATCTGAAACCTATTGAGAGGAAAGTAGTAGTAGATTTTAATCTGCAGAAACAGTTGTGAAACTATCTTAGTATTGCTGAAAATATAGTAGGTTAGGTGCAATTTAATTTTTCCAATGGATTTGTGTGAGTAGCCTCACTGTTGTATATTTCCTGTAAACAAAGGGAGGGGGCTGTAGAACTTCTGTCTGCTTGGGTACAGTGTCAGATAAGTCTGTGTGCAGTCAAATATGACAAGAACACACATGGTGGTACCTCTTTATAACAGAAACTTGGCTACAACATTGTAATTCTAGGGTCCCAAGTCCCAATTGTTTCAACCATGGTGTTAACAACAAGTTTTTTTTTTATTTTTTTTTTTATTGATATGGCACAATTTGGATTATAGATTATAAAACAAGGTAATAAGACCAAATCCAAATAAATAAATAGTGTGTGACGTTTCGGTAACAGCGTTGTTACCATCTTCCGACAAAAGTACTGAACCATTCAGTACTTTTGTCTGAAGATGGTAACAACGCTGTTACCGAAACGTCACACACTATTTATTTGGATTTGGTCTTATTACCTTGTTTTATTTTTTTAAATATAATTAAAGGCATATCTGTTTCCTCTTTCTTCCATTCTATTATAGCACATGTAATAAACCTCTATTACCTCTATATACAAAAAGCAGACACATACAGGAACGTATTGGAACTAGAGTTCACAGCACCATTTCATCCAACAAGTGCTGTTGTTATAGTGGGTTCAAGTGTATTATTATATTTTAGGCCATCCGATCCTACAATCTTCTTCTTTCTTATCTCCACACTGGGTGAAGTAGAATGCGTCTGCCTTTGTCATTAAGACTGGGAGCACTACTCAGTGGCAGGCCGACTTAGATCCAAAATAAATGGCCGCCTCTGACATGAGGAACAGACGCCATGTGCAGCCGCTCCTAACATGGAGTACAAACGCTGCTCATCCTGTATTCCTGGATTAGGAGCCCTTACATGGTACTATCAGCCGGGCCAGCTGAGCCCAGGTTTTTTAGTGAGCTTGTTACTGCTCCCCCTCCTCCTTTTTCATCCGGGCTTGGGACTTTGGGCGGAGTTTGATCCTACAATAAATGCTGTGAATGTTTCCAGAGACTTGCATGATGCTGCAATATTGCAGGCTGAAGAACCCCCTGGGTGAATTAGTTATTCAGGAAGTATTATTCATGGGAAATTTTAGCAACTACTACCTAGCCATGATGTTGTCTTCACTGAGAGCTCAATGCTGCCCAGAGTAAACATTCAGAGAGAAAGATAACCCAGGTTCCTGGAGTGCACCCAGGCTGAGTTGTACAAACTTGTAACAATCAGTCCTAATTGTGGCCTGAATGGATTGCCAATCAGATTCCATGCTGGAGGAGGCTGGCCATAGATGTAGGAGGGTCAGTCCAAGCAATCCTATGTCTCAGGACAGTTCTTGGACTAAGTGTTTGAATATAATAAACTGCTAAGAGAGATGTGAGAGAACTTTGGAATAGCTCAGAAAGACTGACAATTATCATCTATGGAGAAAACTCTGCCTCTGCCGGTCCCAAGCCCGGATGAAAAAGGAGGAAGGGGAGCAGTAACAAGCTCGCTAAAAAACCTGGGTTCAGCTGGCCCAGCTGATAGTACCCTGTAAGGGCTCCTGATCCAGGGATACAGGATGAGCAGCGTTTGTCCTCCATGTTAGGAGCGGCTGTACATGGCGTCTGTTCCTCATGTCAGAGGCGGCCATTTATTTTGGAGCTAAGTCGGCCTGCCACTGAGTAGTGTTCCCAGTCTTAATGACAAAGGCAGACGCATTCTACTTCACCCAGTCATGGTTATCATCTCTACAAGCTTGATACCTTAGTATGATTGAGTGGAGATAAGAAAGAAGAAGAAGATCTATCGAGAATGTCTGTTGGTCTCCTCATGTCTTCATACCAATCTTTCTCCATCAATGACACAACCTATCTTCTTTGGTTAGTCCAACAATTATTTTTATTGTGGTCTATCTCTGGTTGTCTCCCTCTATCCCTGCCCTTTAGAATCCAGTCTCTTAGCATACTATGTCCGTAGTAAACACAAGGTAATAAGACCAAATCCAAATAAATAAATAGTGTGTGACGTTTCGGTAACAGCGTTGTTACCATCTTCAGACAAAAGTACTGAATATGTCCATAGTATTTAAGTCATCATCTTCAATCATATACACTCAAAGTAGAGTACATAGTGAGAAAAAATATAAACAATTCATATAGATTAGTATGCTGAGACCTCTGATAGAATTTACTTATCAAATTACAAAACCATTTTAGACGCGTAATATTATTTTAAAATAAAACAATTTCTACTGCCCTTACTGCAATGGAAAAATTATAGGGAGGGCCTGGCTCATCAGTGGTGAACCCTCCCAGCGGTTTCGCCAGTTTAATCTATCATACCGCTGTTATATTGCATTTTTGGAACTTGGCGAAACCGCTGGGAGGGTTCACCACTGATGAGCCAGGCCCTCCCTATAATTTTTCCATTGCAGTAAGGGCAGTAGAAATTATTTTATTTTAAAAAGAATATTACGTGTCTAAAATAGTTTTGTAATTTGATAATAGATGGCGCGCTAGTGCATCGTAATAGAATTTACTTACCTCATTATAGCAACATCACTCAAGACCCAGATTTTATGATGTTATAACCAGTTAGAACATTTAGGACTAAGATGTAATAACCATTTTGATGTTATACTGAGGTTCCATTTAATCAAATTTACTTTTCTTACTTCTTGTTACCATTTGATTGAGCAAAAAAAAAGTTATTAATGTAATGATTGTTTGTTTGGCCTATATTTCTACAATAATGGATTTCATCCAGATGAAACTTAGCTGCCATATACAGTATAACCTCGGTAATTCGACACTCTACCTTAATTCGACCATATTCTGAAGTCCCGACCTCCGGCCTATCAAATAACAAACCGTAATTCGACAGTATTGATAATAACAGACACCATGTGCAGCTGCTCCTAACATGGAGTACAAAGGCTGTTCATTCTGTATCCCTGGATTAGGAGCCCTTACAGGGTACTATCAGCCAGGACAGCTGAGCCCAGGTATTTTAGTGAGCTTGTTACTGCTCCTCCTTTTTCATCCGGGCTTAGGATCGGCAAAGGCGGAGTTTACTTATCCTAAGTACAGGCTATGTTAATTGTGGTTAGTATTTAGCAACTTCCTTTTACTGTAAATGAACCTCATGTCTAGGCATATAGAAATAAGTTTGAAATTTGCACTTACAAGGTGCCCTTGTCAGTCTAGGGTGGTCTTTATTCCATGAGAGAGATCCACAAGGGATCAAATGAAATCTTCACAATCTGCCAAAGAGGTGTTTAGCTGGCTAAGTGACTAGGCCAAATCTATGACCAAAATAATGATGGAAATTTTGCCAGGAGAATAATGATCTATAAAAAAAATGGTTGCCTCTCTCATCAAAACTAGAAGGTGCGCACTTCTCAGTTTTCCAAAGCTGCTGTTGCTGTTTTGTCGTCGACCTGAGGCTGCTATGGCATGGTGATGGTCAATAAATGGTACCTAGTTCGGAAGTCTATTTTAAAGAGTGAGGTGAGCTTTATTAAAAGCTTTTATTTAACTTGCTTCCATGTCTGTCTGTCCACATATCTTGTAATCGAGTTTTAGTATACTTCTAGAGCACGTAGAATTCTGAAATTTTGTACATTTGTTAGAACCTGATGACAATGTAAGTTGACAAATTATCGGACTTTGAGGTTGTCAGAATGGCCAGGAACAGACAAATTTTCAAATTGCCTTTCAAAATTTTAAAATTTTATTTTAATATAATTTCAGATCACATTTAAGTATGAAACTTTTAACACTCGCTCAGTCCAATGAACAAGGCAAGTGTACAAATTTTCAGACTTCTGGGTGATCGTAGTGGCCGGGGATGAACAAATTATGTGTGGCATGAAGTCAAGTCAGAAACTGTTGGGAGTTGCGAAATGATTTTTTCAGAGATTGTTCAAGAGCTCAAAAGAGTTAGAAATCCGAATATTTAGATTCCTATTTAAAACCTCCATGGAATTACAAGTAAAAAGCTGTCAAAAGTCAATAAATATAATAATTTATCTGCTACAAGTCAGTAATATGATTTCAATATCATCACACATATATTTATATTCATTATATATTAGATAATAAAAAGGCATATATTGGATTTAATAAAAGATTTATTTGCCAATATTTCGGTTGGCTGAACGGCAAACCTTTATCAAGGCATTACATTATGCCTTGATAAAGGTTTGCCGTTCAGCCAACCGAAATATTGGCAAATAAATCTTTTATTAAATCCAATATATGCCTTTTTATTATCTAATGAATTAAATATGGATTGCTCTATTTTCAAAACAAATTCATTGTACATATATGATAATGAAAAAACAATGGAAACATTTTTTTCTCATGTGTTAAGCGTATTTACGCAAATTTGGCCTTAAATACCCATTTCTTGATTTCTCTGGAAGCCTCTGGGACCAAAAATCTTTTTGGTCGCAGTGGTTATAGCCTACTCCATGCTGACGAGCGCCAACAGCGCGAAGCACGTTCGTGGATGGCTTTTCTTGATTTATCAAGAAATTGGGTTGGCCAAATATCACGGAGCAAGCTAAATAAACGTTTAGTTTATTTTTGCTCCACTAGATGGCGCTCTGCCATCTAAAAAGCACATGTGCTCGTGGTCAGGAAATGCCTTCTTTATTTTTAATATATGATAATATAAATCCACATATTTCATGAATTATAATATCATAAATAATTCCCCTTTGTCAATTGGAATTTCATTTATTACTTATAATTAAAACTAATCAATTGAATAATCACATAATCAATATTAAATATGTACCAATTATCTCAGCAATTATGTGTCTGTAGCTTTGTAATATAGTTCCCAATAAATTTAGGGTTCCCCAAACCAAAAGTAAAGAGACATATTTCAGTTAGGCTTTGCTTACGTCATTTCCTGCCTTGTACAAGGAATTGACCAATCCACCACGAGCAGACTTCTGTCTATTTAAGGCCTAATATTCCCAGTGATAAAGATTTTTTTAAAAAGGTTTTATTTAATTTTCTTCATTTTTGTCTGTCCACAAATTTTGTAATCTATTAGCACAGAGAAGTCTGAAATTTTGTACTTATTCGAACCTGATGACAATTCAAGTTGACAAATTTTCTGACTTCTTTTTATTTATTTATTGTTACAAAAGCACGAAGTCCAAAGGACTATTGTGCTGTGCTAGTATTATTTACATATATATGATTAAATATTTACACGATGGATTAGTAGTGTTTTGTAATAGTTCTAAACTTAACAAAGTTCTCATTAGAGTATATACACAAAGAGAATTTGGTAATGTTTCAAAGTATCTACATACAATTTGATTAGTCAGAGGGAAAGTTAAAAGAAGATGCTCTGGTGATTCTGGTTGGTCAGAGTGGTCGGGGGCAGACTAATTTCGAATTGCATTTAAAATTTTACAATTTAATTTTAATATGCATTTCCAGACCACATGGAAATCTTAAATTTTGAACACTTGCTCAGTTCAACTACCATTGTAGGCGTACAGACATCTGGCTGGTCAGGAAAACTTTTGCAAGTAGCGATTTGAATTCTTCTGTAATCATTAAAGACTTTAAAGAAAGAAGAAATCCAAATATTCACAAGGTTCTTATCTGAAGCCTCTTTGGAATTAAAAGCAAAATTCTGTTATAAATAAAAAATATATCTATTTATCTGTTATAATTAAGTAATTTGTTTCCAATATCATCATGCACACATTTATATTAAATATACCTATGGTAATATATATACAGTAGAACCTCCCTGTAAAGGACACCTAATTGCAGAGCCAAAGTTTCCTTTAGGGAGAGGTGTCCACTTATTGGAGAGTTGTTAAATTGTAAAAAATGGTAATTTTGCAGATGAAAACTGTCCTTTATGGAAAGGTGTCCTCTAATGGGAGGTTCTACTGTATAAGACCAAATCCAAATAAATAAATAGTGTGTGACATTTCGGTAACATCATTGTTACCATCTTCAGACAAAAATACTGAATGATAAAATATATCACAGCATGTTTTAAATAGTTACAGTGTGTAAAAAAGATAACAGATAAGAAGATAGGTAGATAAGGAGAAGATAGTTTACACACTTGATAACAGTAAATATTTAAAACATGTTTTGAAAAAAAAAAATCATTTGATACTTTTGTCTGAAGATGGTTACAACGCTGTTACCGAAATGTGATATACTATTTATTTATTTGGTCTTATTACCTTGTATTTATAATCTAAAATCCAAATTGTGTCTTATCATTAAGTACACCTATATATGTTGCACAAATGTATATATATATGAAAAAATAGTACAAATGTAATATTGTACTGGGATAAGGTGCATAAATTAAGAAAAAGGCATCTCCTTATCGTGCAACTGAAAGTTGATGATGGCTTGCGCCATCTATCGGAATAATTATCAACTATTCTCGTTGATTTTTAATTATTTAACAAGGGGAGTTTAAATAAATGACTCTATATATTGTTCTAGACCATGTGTGTAGAAGTCTGGTATTTTATAGGCTGTTTCATTATTGCCAACAATGTCAGAGTACAAAATTTCAAACTTCTAGATGACCGTCTCTCGTGGCATGGAATAGATAAGAGAATAGAAATTGTAAAATTCCTTTAAATGAAGCTGTTTCTGTGGTGTAAAGAGCGGCCAGCATTCTATAAAAATGTGGTCGGAAATGGACAAATTTCCATGCTTCCTTTTATTTTTGTGATTGATTTTATGTAATCCCAGACCACATAGTCTTAAATTTGTGTACATGTTTAAGACAGCCTCTAAAAAGCAAAAGTAATAAATATCAAATCAATTGATTTAAATCTCCTGGACATTAGTTAAATACAGTTGTACCTCTTTAATTCAACACCCCAAGAGATGAGAGCTTTCGGTTGAATTAAAGGAAGTGTTAACTCCGCCTTTTCCGGTCCCAAGCCTGGATGAAAAAGGAGGAGGGAAAGCAATAACAAGCTCACTAAAGAACCTGGGTTCAGCTGGCCCGGCTAATAGTACCCTGTAAGGTCTCCAGGGATACAGGATGAGCAGTGTTTGTACTCCATGTTAGGAGCGGCTGCACATGGTGTCTGTTCCTCATGTCAGAGGCGGCCATTTCTTTTGGAGCTAAGTCGGCCTGCCACTGAGTAGTGCTCCCAGTTTAATGACAAAGGCAGACGTATTCTACTTCACCCAGTCATGGTGGTTGTCAAACAGACACCATCAAGGGTCACAACTTGATACTCTAATATGATTGAGTGGAAATAAGAAAGAAGAAGAAGGAAATGTTGAATTAAAGTTAGATAATCATTTAACTCTCAGATATAATATTTAAAAAAAAAAATTGTAATATAAATTAATGATTTTTTGAAGTTTTTTGTTGGAGAGATCATTTTGTATAGGAGAATAGGTGCCATTGTTATTCAATAAAGAAAGCATTTTTTGTTTATAGTCTTCTTTTTTCATTAAAACAATTCCTTCCAAAAAATGCTTTCTTTATTGAATAACAATGGCACCCATTCTCCTATACAAAATGAACCAACAAAAACTTCAAAAATAAATTGAACACCATACTTAAAAACTGGAGATAAAACAAATAAATTAATGGTATTAATTGAAACCATTGTGTGTGTGTACTTTTTTGTATTTTTTTTTTTTATTTTCATTATTAAATTGTAGTATCACAGGGACAAAATGGCATTAATCTGTACTTGTATCACTCTTAGACAACAACAACCTCATGATAAAGCACAATTTGGATTATAATACAAGAAAATAAGACCTAATCCAAATAATTTAATAATGTGTGACGTATCAGAAACAGCATTATCACCATCATCAGACAAAAGAATAAAATGTTTTTCTCATTTATTCTTTTGTCTGATGATGGTGACGTTGCCGAAATGTCACACACTATCAAATTATTTGGATTAGGTCTTATTTTCTTGTATAACAACAACCAACAACCCCATCATGATGGTTGTCAAACAGACACCATCAAGGGTCACAACTTGATACCCTAATATGATTGAGTGGAGATAAGGAAGAAGACAACAACCTTTGTAAATGACCTGGTGGGAAACCACACAGGGCCTGGCTGTCCATGATGTATCCTAAAGTGATCAAACTGCCACTTGTGGGGGTAGTAAGATACACCTTAAAACATGATACAGTAAAACCTCCATGATAGGACACTTACGCTAGAGGACACCTCTCTATAAAGGACAGTTTTCAGTTTGCAAAATTACCATTTTTACTATATAGCAACTCTCCAGTAAGAGAACATCTCTCCCTAAAGAACATTTTGGCTCTGCAATTAGATGTATATATAAGATAAAATATAAATTAAAATTACAAGGTAACAAGAACAAATCCAAATAATTTATATGTGATGTTTTTAAATAGCGTAACAATTTTTTTTTTTTTGCTTATCCCTAATACACGTGGTACAGGCCATGATAATCATGGTGGGTAGTTAGCGACTGCTTTTTTTACTGTAAGCGCACCACATGTCTACACATGTGAAAGCAGTTCGACTTTGCACTTACAAATGTGCCAGAGCCCCGTTTGGTAATTTGCACTCGCTGGTGGGGTTGGACTTTTGCAAGAATCGGGGGGCAATTGGAGCATTTTTCAATTTTTTTTTTTTTTCTTCAAATATAAAAAAGTGTCCAATGCGGGAATCGAACCCGGGTCGTAGTGGTCGAAAACCAATGGTTTAGACCAGCCTTCCACCGACCCCCCGCGTAACAAATGAAATGTTAAATTTTTATTTGGATTTGTGGCCTTGTAAACACCTTTGAAAAAATCCTATACACCCAGTAGTGTCAGAAATAAATATTAAGCAAACTACAAGTGTTGCTGGGTACACTGGTCAATATCTTTGTGGATCTTTGGTGAATTATGATGTGGAAGTTTCCAATATATTTTTGGATGTATTACCAATGTGAACTATACAGAATAAATATTTGTTTATCTATGATTATTATTTCTCTCTTAACCCTCCCAGTTATTTTTGCCAGAGTTGTTGAGGCGATGTATTTGACTGCAGACCAGTGCCACATGATGACTTGTTGATGAGGTGTGAGAGTTACTCCCAGCAATGAACATGTCCTCTGACCTACAAGTGAAGGACAAGATCCCTGATGACCAGGATGCCACATCTCCCAATTTCAATAAAAAATGTCTTCCTTCCATTGATATTTCCCCTGGCTTCCTTCCACATCAGTGTATATGGTGCCCACAAATGTGGGGGTTGTGTCAAATTATTTTGACAAACGTAGTTTTAAGCTTCTCAATGTTTGTAGAGAAGAATGTTGTTTGTTTGTTAAGTGAACCGATCTCCCACGCCTTCTCATTGGACAAATGTAGCTATGTTTGTATATAAGGGGGGACCATAGGTATGTGTGGACTCACTTTCCCAGGAGTGAGTTGTGTGGAGACGCTTATAGCGTTCTCTGTGTCCGTGTTTGGTGGTCTCCTGGCATACCTGTGTAACCCTGGTCCTCTCCCTATCAATGCTGCAATAAAAGATAAGTACTGTTTTTTTTTTATATATATAACAAATCGTGAGTTCTTATTTACAGCTATTTTAATTATTGTTGTTGTATTCTTGTATGTACGATTTTTTGTGTGTTAAGTTACTTTCACTTTAGGCCCTAGTAAATTGCACTTTGTGTGTTGACCTGTAAAAGCTAATATTTGTCAGTGACCTTGTAAACCCAGCAAGTTTATGGCTGGTAGGGAGAATCTTCTGAAACATTCCAACCCCAGCTTTAACACAGCACCATATTCTGATTGAAGGTGAAATGTTGGTGGAGATAAAAATTTTAGGGTTAAGAAAACCTAAAAATATGATTTGCCATCTCATTTTTATTTCATCTGTGTGAAACATCAAAACTACTTTTTCATATACCTTGCTGCCATGATAGAAATTATTTTTTTGGGGAAGTTTTGGCGTTAAATCCTGTGGTCAGCCCTTTCAACAGTTTTGTCAAATTATTCTCCATACCCTAATGTTTTTCTTATATAAATCTACAATTTCAATGAAGCCATATATTTAGGGAATGTATAGACAAATTTTTCTACAACTGCATTACTTCTATGTATATACACCTCTGTGCTGAGACCTAGAAGTTCATAGTCCCTAAATACCTTCTTGGAAAATGCTCACTATATATAAGTCAATATACAATAGTGTAAATAGATCTGGAGATTAATTTGGCAAAAATGCTAAGAGGGGTTACCACTGATTAGCCAAACCCAGCATCAAAAATATATATAAATGTTTTATTATCCTAAGTACACATGGTATAGGCCAAGAAAATCATAGTGGGTAGTTAGCAACTGCTTTTACTGCAAGTGCATTACATATTTAAACGTAAAAGGCAGTTAGACCCATTGATTACTTGCACTCACTGGTGGGGTTGAACTTTTGCAAGATTCGGAACCCATTGAAGCAATTCCTTTTTACAGAAAAAAAAGTGCCCATTATATCTTGGTTTATAGCTGTCAATACCTCCTTCATCAACCTCCTCCTTAAATATTCATCTCAATAAGCTCTGAAGATTGACAATTTAAATTAAAAGAAACCCCCCAGTGTGTTAAAAAAAAGTCTAAAATTAATTTGAAAGATGACACTTTAATATCAAGTTTGTTGCTTATTCAATCTCTCTCTCTCACTATATTATTTTTCATTATGTTAGTAAATTATTTACAGCCGATTTAAATTATTTTTTTGACTATACAGTAAAACCCCGCTAATACGAACCCTGGATATAACGAACCTTCCCTTATAACGAACCCACGCCGATTCCCGGTTCCATTCCATTGAAAATACCATCGTTATAACGAACTTTGCGATTTTTAGAATAACGAACTACCCCTATAACGAACCTATTTTCGGTCCCAAAATAATAAAATCTATTTAAAATACTATGCTTATAACGAACTTAGAATTGTAATTTAAAAAAAAATTAAAACAACAAAATTTTGAGCATCTTTCAGCTCGCGGATCGCGATTTCAAAACAATAAATTTAGCAGCATTGTTTGTTTTGATTTTTGCGCTTTATTTTTGCTGTATGTTGTATAAATTTTAACAAATTATACTTTTATTATATCTACTTATATATTTGCCTTATTCTGTCTGTTTGTCTGTTTGAAGCTCACGGATGGGATTTTTCATAACCATCGGTGGTTCAGTGGTAGAATGCTCGCCTGCCACGCGGGCGGCCCGGGTTTGATTCCTGGCCGATGCATTTTTTACAATTTTTAAAACTCATTTATATAATATACAAGAATGACATCCACGGCGCCAATTTATAATTGTAACGAATAGTATTTGAATAAAAGCATTTAATCGGGTAAAACCCGGGCGTTGCCCGGGTCATTTGTATATAATAATTGTATAAACGAATGCAAGACAAAATCACCGCGAATGTTTCTTTTTTTTTAAGGCAATTTCTTTTTAAGGCAATTATCGTTAATTTTTGTTTCGATTTTATTGAAAAAAAAAAACGATATGGTGCCTTTAAAAAATGATCTTTATTACTATGCAGTTTTCTATTTAGTCAATATACCTAAGTTCATGTTGCAAATGTAATTATCTCTATCGATTTAGTAGGTGAAATGCAAAAAAATAAAATCGACATGATGAAATCTTTATGAAAATTCACATTTTTATTTTTATATTTTCAAGACACACACAGTTTGGGGCGGGACGTTTCACAAGAGAGACATCCACGGCGCCAATTTATAATTGTAACGAATAGTATTTGAATTAAAACGTTTTTAAAATATATACGCACTCGGGTAAAACCCGGGCGTTGCCCGGGCCATTCGTCTAGTAGAATATATTTGCATCCATTAAATTTGAAATATAAAAAATACAAATGGCTTCAAAAATAAAGAAAACAAAGGCATTTTAAAAACAAAAGCGTTATTTCTTTTAAAAAAAAAAAAGGCCATTTTCAGAACTTTTCAAAGTGAAACAACACAGGCAAAATGTTAAGAACATATTAAAATAAGAGAATATAACTTTTCTATTATAAAAGATAAAATATAAAGCTATTAAAAATTGTTACAAAGAGGAATCAACCTCAACTTTTGCCGCGATCGTACGTTTTAGGGCTTAAAAAAAAAAAGTCCAAATAAACGGTTCCGTGATGAAACAAAAACTATTTTTATGCCATTAACTATGGTGATTTTAAAGTCAGCAATGTTTTACATGACAAGTTAAAAAAAACTAACTCTAGACCTAGAAGAATATGTGGAAAAATGAAATGGAAGTAAAACACTAACTTTATTTGAATGGTGAAATGCTTGAAGAGTGCTTTGAAGCAACAAGGTGTTAGAGCCATTTTTCCAACTAAACATTGTATTATATAATGTGATAATGATGTTTTAAAATCATTATATATCTTTGAATATATATTTAATAAAACTTTGCCTAGGATTTGTCTTGATTTTTAAATTAGACATAGAGGTACATGTATGTTAATGATAAGAAGAACCATCATCTAATGATTTCTATTATTATTCAGTATTAATATAAGGAAATTGGTCAATTAAAACAAAGTGACCACTATTAAGAAGCAACCTCTTCCAGTGTGTATGGCTGTCCTTTAATTATACGGTCTAAAAATTTTGAAAAGTAAAAAAAAAAAGGGCCAAACCGTGGCTATAGTGAACCGTGGCTATAGTGAACCAAAAGCTCTGTCCCATTGGGGTTCACTATAGAGGGGTTTTACTGTATTTGCATTTGACTATATATTAACTGTATTTGCATTTGAAAAAAGTAATAAAAGTGGAAAAAAAATTAAGAATGTAGTTTTAAGTGTGCAATGATGCCTTCAGAACTCTCCATTAAAAAAGGGGGTTTAATAAAGAGTGTTTGCGGGCCATGTAAAACCTTATTTCCTATTTATAGATATTGAACCTGTCCCTGTGAGAATCTATATGGTAGCATTGTGGTGGCAAGTCACTGGCCATCATAACTAGGTTATCAGTGATGGACCCACCAGCCTCTTCTTACATGACTGTGTGGGAGGACTACATGAGGTCCTGCAGTTTAAAGAAATGGACATTCCTAGTACTACCAGTACTGGCAAGAGAGGACATTGGAAGAGCTTCAGAAAAATATAGTAAGCATCAGGGAGGCTGTTCCAATAGAGTGATGGCAACACCTTCAGATTACAAAACATTTTTAAGATACAGTAGAACATCCCTGGAAAGGACACCTAATTGCAGAGCCAAAGTGTCCTTTAGAGAGAGGTGTCCTCTTCCCAGAGAGTTGCAAAATAGTAAAAAAGCTAATTTTGAAAATGAAAACTGTCCTTTATAGAAAGGTGTCCTATATATATATACTAGACGGGTGACCCGAGCTTCGCCCCGGGATTGATCCGTGTGCATATCTACCCGAGTGATATATATTTAGATAAGATTTTTTAAATAATTGTTTGTTATTAGCATTATCTATTTGTTTGCATCAGCATAATTTAATCTAATCTTTGATAGAGGGCGCTGTTTGTGAGCTAAGTAGAATAATTTGAATATATAGTTTTAATAATTGATTTATATTTTTTTTAAAATAGCCTATCGTCTTCCCCGTATTTTTTTACCTATGTATGGAAATTTTGGTTTGAATTAGTGAACTACTGCAAATTTGTATACCGGACATACAAACAAACAAACATTGATTTTTATATATATAGATATATATCACATGGAGGTTCTACTGTACCACAAAAAGAGGCTACAAAAGTTGGCCTGTCTTGGGAGACACCTGTCTTAGAAGCTGATTTTGGGTGGGAACCATTTGTTTTTCCATAAATTTCATAGGCATCTGACCCTGTCTAGCTTTTCCACCTCAGGGTTTTTAAGCATTTAGATATAAAGGCTCAATGTGTTGAATATCCTAAATTAAAAGAGAGCATTGTTGAATTTGCACAAGGAAGAATATTTTAAGTTTACTGTAACCAATTTTATATAACACCTGCCTTAGAACCAAATGGAAAGAAACTCCCAACACAGCCTTTACTTTATTCTGATTTGAAAAGGCTAGTAGATGATAAAGATCATCACAGAAACCAGATAAGAAAGAAGATCACAGAAAGCTGTTAACCAATTAAGGGAATAAACTTCGGCAAATTTATAAAAAAGGCATTTCCTGATCGTGCAACTAAATGTTGCTGACGGCTTGCGCCATCTATCATAATAACTATCAACTAATTGTTGATTTTTAATTATTCCAGAATTGACCAAATACTGTGGTGGTGTATTGTTCGAATTTTCCATGACCAAATACTGTGTTGGTGTCTTGTTCGAATTTTCCATGACCAAATACTGTGGTGGTGTCTTGTTCGAATTTTCCATGACCAAATACTGTGGTGGTGTCTTGTTCGAATTTTCCATGGCCAAATACTGTGGTGGTGTCTTGTTCGAATTTTCCATGGCCAAATACTGTGGTGGTGTCTTGTTCGAATTTTCCATGACCAAATACTGTGTTGGTGTCTTGTTCGAATTTTCCATGACCAAATACTGTGTTGGTGTCTTGTTCGAATTTTCCATGGCCAAATACTGTGGTGGTGTCTTGTTCAAATTTTCCATGGCCAAATACTGTGGTGGTGTCTTGTTCGAATTTTCCATGACCAAATACTGTGGTGGTGTCTTGTTCGAATTTTCCATGGCCAAATACTGTGGTGGTGTCTTGTTCGAATTTTCCATGGCCAAATACTGTGGTGGTGTCTTGTTCAAATTTTCCATGGCCAAATACTGTGGTGGTGTCTTGTTCGAATTTTCCATGGCCAAATACTGTGGTGGTGTCTTGTTAGAATTTTCCATGGCCAAATACTGTGGTGGTGTCTTGTTCAAATTTTCCATGGCCAAATACTGTGGTGGTGTCTTGTTCGAATTTTCCATGGCCAAATACTGTGGTGGTGTCTTGTTAGAATTTTCCATGGCCAAATACTGTTTCTTGATTAATCAATTCTGGAATAATTGAAAATCAACGAATAGTTGATATTTATTCTGATAGATGGCGCAAGCCATCAGCAACTTTTAGTTTCACAATCAGGAAATACTTTTATTTCTAAATTTATTCACCAGATTCCAGTACCAATTCACTTTTGTACATTTCTCGACAAATTTGTTGCTAAACAGCCATTTTCAAACTGCATGAAAGTAGGCCGAGACTACACTTTATGGATGATTTATCAAGAAAATGGGTTGGCCAAATATCAGGGAACAGGTTATATCAATGTTTAGTTTATTTCTGTTCCACTAGATGGCGCTCTGCCATCTAAAAAGCACATATGCTTTTGGTCAGGATATGCCATTATTATTTTTAATATATATATATATATATATTTATATAATTCATTTTCAATGTTTAATGGTGATAAAGCACAATTTGGCTTATAGATACAAGAAAATAAGACCTAATCCAAATAATTTAATAGTGTGTGACGTTTCAGTAACAGTATTGTTACCATCATCAGACAAAAGAATAATAAATCCATTTATTCTTTTGTCTGATGATGGTGACAAATTCTGTTACCGAAACGTCACACACTATTAAATTATTTGATTAAGTCTTATTTTCTTGTACCTATGTTTAATGGTATTTAGCTATAGTTTACTATAACCATGTATTAAATGGTTAAACAAGGATATGCTATAATAACAATTAAATATGCTCAAAAATATTCAAATTCTAACATATAAAAAAAAGTAACTCTCCATTAAGAGGACACCTTTCGGTAAAGGACACTTTGTCTTAACAAAACTATGGGTTGTTCTCATGGAGATTCTACTGTATATATCAGAAAATATATGGCTTTGTGAAGTGACTAAAAGATCTAGTAATACAGGGTCCATTATGAAAGAAATGAGCATTTACTGGCAAAATACATTTATTGATCGTAATTTATGCAAATGTTCAATATTCTTCAAAATACATTCCTCCTGCATCAATACACTTGCGGAGACGCGTTTGCCACGCCTGAAAGGCACCCTGAAACTCCTCGACAGGAATGCTTCTCAGGAATGTTGTAACATGGTGTTGGATGATAAAGCACAATTTGGATTATAGATTATAATTAAAGAAACACTTTTATGGTGTTGGATGTTTTCCACGGTTTCCCAATGTTTTCCTTTCATCTCTCTCTTGAGTCGCGGAAACAAAAAGAAGTCACATGGAGCTAAGTCGGGACTGTAAGGGGAGTGAGGGATCACCGAGGTGTTGCTCCGGGCCAGGAAGTTGGTAATGATGAAGGCTGTGTGACTGGTGGCATTGTCATGGTGGAGCTTGACCGTGTCTTTAATGTCAGTCCTCACGCGTGCGATCCAGCGTTTCAATCTCCTGAGCACCTCCAGGTAAAAGGCTGAGTTTACAGTTTGTCCCTGCAAATAAACAATGGACTATTCCTCGGATGTCAAAGAAGACAATGATCATCGTTTTGATGCGCGACTTGCTCATTCGCGGTTTCTTGGGGCGTGGGGATGATTTTGTGTGCCATGCACAGCTCTGCCTTTTCGACTTTGGGTCGTATTCAAACATCCAGGATTCGTCTCTGGTTACTATAGAGTTCAGAAAGTCTGGTTCATTTTGAATCAAATCCAACAATTCTTGACAGCGCAAAACTCTAAGTTCTTTCTGGTCTTGCGTCAACACTTTCAGCACAAGCTTCGCACAGACCTTATGCATTTGCAGATCCTCGGTCACTATCCCATGTACCACAAATGTGGACATGTGTAATGTGTCAGCAATTTGCTGGATGCTTAATCGACGGTCGGTACACAAACCTTCGAGCACACGATCCATGTTCTCGTCAGTTCTGGCCGTTGTTGGGCGTCCTGAACGGGGTTCGTCGGTGACCTCCTCCCGGCCCTCCTTGAACGCCTTGTGCCACTTCCCAGACTGTGATCTTGAAATACAATCGTCCTTGAAGGCTTTTTGCAGCATCTGGAATGTTTCGGTTGCATTTTTTCCAAGCCTCACGCAAAACTTTATGGCGTATCGTTGTTCAAGCGAACGCTCCATCGCGCTATGTTACAAAAGTTTAAAACACACTTCAAACGGAGGCATGTATCTTCCCTCACACTGCTCGAACTCAACTGATGACTGGATGGATTGAAAGGGCATATCCCTCCGCCACATTTCCCACGGTTTTACCGTGCTGCCATCTATCGTCGCGTCACAATAACATTATGCTCATTACTTTCATAATGGACCCTGTAATTAAAAAGTTGGATAGAATATAAACAGGAATATAAAAAAAAATGGTCTGTGATTGATAAAAATAATATTTGACTCTGGGTCACCACTGCTAGTCATTGAAAAAGATTGTATATAAATGGCTACTGATACACTGTGATATAAGGTCACAACCCCATGGTTCAAACAATATTAGAACTTAGAATGTGTTATAAAAGTTTGATGTGTAAAATGAGCTTGCTATAATGAGGTTATACATAAAAAGAATAACAACTCTGACGCGGGATCCACCTAAATCAAGACATTTAGTTCTGGTTCTAAAATCACTTTACTAGGTACTGTTTAAAAAGAGCAACCTAGCTTATGATATTTACAACAATGAATTATATATGTGAAGGTTATTCTCATATTAAAACAAAGTGTCCAATGCGGGATTGGATCCCAGTTCATGGCTGTCGGGAATCGAGGGTTTTAACCACTCATTTCTCATGACATTTAGTTGTCATCTATTCTGACACTCTTCCATTCTCATTTAGGCAGTAGGACATGCTGCGCTGCTTATATTCACTTTCCTACCCCAAGAGAACAGCAGTCTTTGATTTCCAGACTTAAGTCTGGTCATCTATGGACAATGACTTTCCAGAATGGTTGCAAGGTTTTCCCACTATGTACTAAGTGCAATTCTCAGCCTGCAACCCCAAGACATATTATTGACTGTATTGACTCATCCATTGATGAGCTCTACTCTTCCCCGGCAGACACCATCAAAAATCTCAAGCTTTACAAGCTTGATACCTTAGTGTGATTGAGTGGAGATAAGAAAGAAGAAGAAGACTTTCCTACCCAACCTCTTCTTTTATTATTCCTTTTTCCCATCCACATAGTTAGTTGTACAAATGAGTGGGATATAATATTTCATTATACAGAAAGTTGAATTTGTTTATAAAGAGAAATGGTTGTATATCTGAAACTCCTTCCACAGCTTTCAACAATAGGATGGCTTTTTATTGGAAGTCATTGATAAAGCACAATTTGGATTATAGATACAAGAAGACCTAATCCAAATAAATTAATAGTGTAACATTTCAGTAACAGCGTTGTTACCATCATCATTCAGACAAATGAGCTGTCAAATAATGAAACGTCACACACTACTAATGTATTAGGTCTTATTTTCTTGTATCTATTGGAAGTCAGGTTCATTATTATTTTACAAAGGTGATTGGTTGTTAATCAGATTGATCTCTCATGAGAGACATCTCCCACGAGAGACAGACAATAGACATGGCTAAATTCAGTCTCTCCTGAAGGTGGTCTCATCAGAGACTGCAATGTCAGGAGTCTTTCAAGAGACCATCCGCAGGAGAGACCATTATTTGGATTAGGTCTTATTTTCTTTTATTATGGTCTCTCATTTTAAAATTTAGTTATTGACAGATGATTAGAATCTTGCCCACTTCATTGTTTACAAGAAAAAAATGCAACATAACTTGAATCCAACCTAAAGACAAACTGCACAGAAATAAATGGTGTATACAATAGGCAAAGTAATGTTCTGCTTAATTATATATATATATTTTTATAACATAGCAACAAAAGATCACATCCAAGTTTATTAATAATTTTTCTCCTTAATTATAGAAAACCTCATTTTTAAAGAGCCAGCAATCAAAAATAAAAAAAAATAAAAAATAACTAAAAATTGGCATTGGAGCAACACAAATTATTGATAAATCTTGAATGTGATCCACAGTTTAAAGACAAAAGTTATTTTCTTTGGATGAACAGGGTGATAATGAAGGAGCTACAAATTGAAAGATTTATTTCCAAAAATAATTTATGTTTTCTATACACAACTTAGTGGTGTTGTTTGTTTCTCTGTCCCATGAATATGTACAAGCAAGGTTTGGTGAGACAATTGGCCAAAAATTGTATATGAGGGGGATCTATTTACAGCATATCTTATTGAACTTGAGTTAAAGAATTACTTAAGAAGGCTAAATGACCTTTTGGACATTTATTTGCGTAATGGCCTTTAACTCCGCATTTGTAGCAAGTCACTTCTTCAAGAGGCCGTAGGTTCTTCTCAATGGTTGGGAAAGTTGGTTGGGGCTGGTGACGAGTTTGATCTTCTTTAAGTTCTGCTGGCATATGTGGGCAGGAGACAACTTTGTGTCCAGGTTCTTGACAATAATGGCACAGTAACACACCTTTTTTAATTTGTTGACCTGGATCTACTACTGGCAAATCAAACTTGGGATGAAGGTATTTACAACTTGGACCTTCTGGGCAGAAGCCAGTGAAATAGTTAATGCATATAGTTCTTAAAATATGTCGATACCGGCAACTTGGACCATGGCGACAAAATCCTCTATCGTACCATGGACAATTTTTTATTTTGGATTCAGGATCAATATGAAGAAATGGGCATTCTTTATTACTACATGCACTGAATCTTGAGTAGAAATAACATTCGGGCATTTTGGTCATATCATATTCATGTAAGAATTCACATTGATCTCCTTTTTTACAAAGTCCTCTTAACCAATGTTTGCATACGACAGTTTTGTCACCTTTAACATGCCTATATGGACATGATGCCCCTTTATTACAAAGATTCTTATTGAAAAATTCACATACTGCTGCTCCTGATTTATCCATTCCAGCAAATGGCAATGGCTGAGCACCTAGCTGTTGCTCCAATGCCAACTCAATTTCAAATTTATATATATTTACTGGGGCTACAATTTCTTCCATTTTGCTATGATAGTTATGATTAATTATTACAATACTATATAAAAATATATTAAATAGAAATGTGAAATTGTAAATTATAACATTTTGAATTTGATATAACTTCAAAAGCAGCTTTCATTTGAAATTGTGCCACAATTTATAAATATATATATTTTTTATTTTTGATTGCCGGTTCTTTTAAAAAATGAAGTATTGATAAAACACAATGTGTGTGGCTTCACACCAATTTCAAAAACTCACTTTGAAAAGAATTTCTTAAAATTCGCTTTGGGGTAGTGAATTTGCTGTCAACAAGGTTTGTTAATGTGTATTTATTTATTTTAACCTAAATATACATTTAAAGAAAACTTATAACAAACAATCACAATTACGCTCACCAAAAATATTCTAAATAGGAGATTGTCCCTTTCTTTAAAAGGGCTTACTTTTTTCATAGAGTGGTATTTTTAGAATTATCAAAATCGTTGTATAAAGCTATTCTTTTCAGAAACGAAATTTATATATAATTTTATATTTTATATTTTCCTTATTTAAGTAGAATTTTATTTAGAAATTTTACATGTAGGCTTAGAAAATTTATACAAAATAATGGTCCACAAATAAAATAGGTTTGTATTAGACATTTTATGGATGTTTTAATGCTGTGCCTAATTTTTGTTCTTTTGAAGATACGTGAGCTATATACTTTTATAAGACACAATTAATTTAATTTGAAAATTATAGAACAATAGGTAAATAGCAACGTTTGGGGAGCCTCTTTGAGATGATCAAGAAAATTAGATGAGAAAAGCATTGAATACAAAGTGAGAGTTATACGCTTGCGAATGGATTTTTAATATATATATATTGTAGCAAAGTATCTATATATCTATATATATATAATTAAGTGTCTGTCTGTCTGTACTCTATAGATTCAAAAACCATACATCCAATCGCCATGAAATTTTGGGATATTATTAGGTATATCACCGGGAAGGTTTTTGAAAAATAATTTCATGAATATCTTGAATATCCTTAGAGTTATTTGCATATTTGAATATTTAACTCGCAAGCAGCGCCCCCATTGTGACGATGATAACAAGTTTTCTTATCACTAAGTTTGTTATCTTAAATATTATTTATCAAAAGTAAGATTATCTCAGGATGACACGGCAATTTATTTGAGACAAGAAAAATGAAACAATTCCAAGGCGAAGATACTATTCCTTTAACTTCCAATTACCGAGGGAACCAATTAATATTGATTTTATTCAACTTATCGTGTATATTTCAAGGGGAAAAAATGTTCACTAGATAAAACGATGATTTTGTAATGTAGAAAATTAGGAAAGACAAAATTTAGGATGACACGGCACACAGGGACCAGAAAAAGTTTCAAATTATCAAAATATATCTTTTTTTAAATAGGTTTATAGAGAATTGTTTTTAACAAATGTTCGTTAGACAAACCTTTACGAGGTAAAACCTCGGGCGAAGCCAGGTACATCCGCTAGTATATATATAAATGAATGTATGTGTGTGTGTCTGTCCTTTATGCCTGACCAAACCACTCATTGGAACGCCATGAAACTTTGGGAAGTTATTTAGTATAGTACTGGGAAGGTTTCTGTAAAATAATTTCTTGAATATCTTGAATATCCTTAGAGTTATTTGCAGATTTGTAGATTTAACTCGCAAGCAGCGCCACCATTGCGACGATGTTAACAAGTTTTTTTTTATCTATAAGTTTTATTATCACTAAGTTTATTATCTTAAAGATTATTTATCAAAAGTAAAAGTTAGTTTTATCATTTATCTACAACATATATATTGGGAGAATAGATAAAATGATTTTGTAATGTAGAAAATTAGGAAAGACAAAATTCAGGATGACACGGCAATTTATTTGAGACAAGAATAATGATACAATTCCAAAGCAAAGATACTATTCCTTTAACTTCCAATTACCGAGGGAACCAATTAATATTGATTTTATTCAACTTATCGAGTATTTTTCAAGGGACCGGAAAAAATGTTCACTAGATAAAACGATGATTTTGTAATGTAGAAAATTAGGAAAGACAAAATTCAGGATGACACGGCACACAGGGACCAGAAAAAATGTTCACTTTATCGAGATATTCAAATTTACGAATTTCAAATTATCAAAATATATCTTTTTTTTTCATAAGTTTATAGAGAATTGTTTTAACAAATGTTCGTTAGACAAACCTTTACTTGGGTAAAACTGGGCGAAGCCGGGTACATCCGCCAGTTTATTATATTTTACATACAAATTGTCAATTTTTTAATATTCATATATATCATTCATATTTTGCTACTCTGGAAACTTCCCTTATTGCTTATCTTGTATCAGATTTGTTCTTGCCTTAAATAAATTGCCTTGTCATTCTGAAGTTTGTATTTCCTAATTTCTACTTGCAATTTGGTGGAGATGCTGGGTAGATTAGGGAAGACAAACTGAGGATCGCCGAGAAGACCTTGGGTGCTGTGATTTACATTTTCCAAGACTGGCTCCAGTATACCACCGCCGTGTCAAAGTCAAGACATCCCTACAAAAAGGCAATGTCCCTATTGACAATACGCACCGCAAGAAAAAAATATGCGAAGCTACTAGGGAAAAAGTTTCAAGACTAAGGGAATCCTTGGCAGAAGCACAATATGAAATAATATTTGCAAGCTGTGGGTCACAGATCCCATAGGAAAGGAGCTATGTAGCAAAGTATTTATTATATTTTATATACAGATTGTTAATTTTTTAATATTCATATTATATATATTTAACCATCATTCTGATGTACAATTAAAGGAAGAGGTGCCTCTTGTAAAATAATATCATTCTCCTGCAACTTTAAGTTGTTTCCTTGCCTGAAGATCGGCCCTTGTCATTTCACCAGTTTGAACATCTGTTTGGTAAATTAGACCAATTCCATAACCCTCATAACCACTCTCGTAGAATAGAATGTTATGAAATCGAAGACCCCCCCCCTGTACTGATGAAGACTAAAACCCAAAATCATAGTATACAGGTTGGCTTTTTGTCTAAATTTGCCAAAACTAGTGTTGTGGTTATTCTATATCATCACTAGTAAAGTTTTTACCTCCCGCAACTTTATGTTATATATATGTCCTATTATATTTGTTGTGTATGAGCAATGTTGTACATAGGAATGTTCCCCATAAATATACAAAACTTGATATGACTTCAAAATGGCGTTCAATAAAGATACCACTGGAAAAGAAGGGCGTGGCACCCAGTAAGGTCGAATGACAGATCATTGGCAGTGTCCAAGAAGCTATTAGAACCTAAAAATAGAGCAGGTCAGTCCTTGATTGAGCACAAACACCCAGAAAGGTCCGCCCCCTTTGACGTCTCCATTAGTATATAAACTGGGTTCCTTCTGAACCCACACGAGGAGCACAGTATATACAGCAGCCAGGTCTCCATGCTGCCAGACTAATCAGCGATCACAGGACTCTCATAGTCCACCTCACCTCCCTGGGTGTTGCCCCTTCTATTTCGTATGGCAACTCGCCAAACTTCTTCGAGGAACAAGATTGTTTTGAGATGCTTGCGTATCAAGAGTATGTACAACTGCTATAAAATTTAAAATTGATACGCGAGCATCTCAAAACAATCTTGTTCCATGAAGAAGTTTGGCGAGTTGCCATACTAAATATTGGAAAATAAAACTTTATGATCCAAAATAAGCATTTTTAAATAATTTAATATATGGATTGCTCTATTTTCAAACACACATATATATATAGTCCCCATTAAAACAAACAGCTTATTTTGGTATTATGACAAGGCATAAAGAGCATTGGATTGAAATAGTGTACTTGCTGTCATAAATTCAGCGAAAAATATAGAAGCAATAGTTAAAGATATCTTGTCCATGACCAAATATATTTTGGTGATTGCCACATGTAGTTGTATTCATTTTAGAAGGAAGGGGCCAGATTTGTTCATAGCTCTTTATATTCTAGAGCATAATTAAGCTATAATTTTTTAAAACGTCTGGATATGAGTTGTAAAGTTCTGTGTGCAGAATGACAAGAACGTTAAAAGATAATTATATATAATATAGAGGAGAGAGATCAGAATGTTGTGAGATGTTCCCTTTAAAAATTACGCCAATAGAGGAATAATAATGAAGTTATTATGAAAGATAAGCTCAAATAGGAGGTGAATTATTTTTAACAGAAGCCTCTTACATGTATTCCAAATAGAAGAGCCAGCGTCTGTAGACGCCAATAGACTGGAGTACATGGAAGAGATGCTGTTTAGAACACAGCCAGATCTATAAAAATTTTCAGCAAGCTGGCATCCAGGAATATATTCCAAGACCCTTCAGACCTATGCACTATCCCAACTGAAACTTTCATGCCAACGAGGCCACTCAGCAGCGCCTACAGTATGCAAAACAATATGCCAACCAAACCTGACTACCTGTGTGTCTTTTTAGTTCATATGGCACATCAGAAGTAACTTCAGATCCTGGACAAGACCTTGACGTTGTATCAATTAAAACTCTTACCTAATTTATCTTTTGCCTATATTATTAATATACATAATTCAATTCAAATAGGAGCAAATTTAAATCTATATATACCGAGCTCAATTTTATTTTTACAAAAAAAAACCCCAATTATAATATCAAATTTCATCAATAGATGGCGCACATAAGTTAATGTAAAGATAATGAGAGAAGAAGAGGAGAATTTAATGGGTACGCCATAGAAAGGGTTATTTTTAGA
Organism: Cordylochernes scorpioides; assembly: GCA_030710605.1. NCBI lineage: Eukaryota > Metazoa > Arthropoda > Arachnida > Pseudoscorpiones > Chernetidae > Cordylochernes > Cordylochernes scorpioides. The sequence continues at coordinate 32,305,412 of CP092865.1, read as the reverse complement.
CAGTAACGAGACAGTGTGATTAAAAGGGAGTACACTAAAAATAAATCGCGAGTAAGGCTTGACTTACTGGAATGCCTTTATGTTTTGAAATTGCCAATAAAATTTGGTATCAAGCAAAGTGGATAATTCTAATTTTGGGATTATTTATTTAGCATTATTCCATCTCGATATGATTAAATGAATATTGAAAATGCGTTTATAATACATATATATGAGGTCTGTATAAAAATAGCTTCAATTATAGGAATTAAAAATGTGGCGCTAAAATTATTCATAATTTTATTGATAGATAAATATCACTAAAATTGAATAAAATATTTAAAAGATTTTGCCCCTAACAGGATTATTTGTAATTTTGTGGAAGAGCATTGCTCGATGCATTAAATTTTTGATTTCGGTATATATTGTCGCGTATATGTGACTGAAAAACACCTACAACCTTCGCCATTAGATGACGTTTCGCCTGTTTCCGGTCTGGAAATAATGTGGGAATCGCGGACTACTGTGTTTCAGCACTGATGAGCCATGCCCTCTCCATTCAATTTTTATTCTTGCAGTATAAATTTTGAAAAAATAATAGAAAAAAAAAAGATAAGTGGGTCAGGTGTTGATATTAAAAATAAAGAAGGCATATCCTGACCACGAGCACATGTGCTTTTTAGATGGCAGAGCGCCATCTAGTGGAGCAAAAATAAACTAAACGTTTATTTAACTTGCTCCATGATATTTGTCAACCCAATTTCTTGATAAATCAAGAAAAGCCATCCTCGAACGCGTATGTATACATAGCTTCATTTATATGCATTTAGTGCCCTTCTTATTGATTCAGATATCCCAGGGAATATATCTACCAGGGCACGGAAATATTCACCTCCTTCTCTATGCAGACGATATAGTCTTGATCGCTGAATCCAAGAATAATCTCCTAATCAAAATCAACATTTTTTTCTAAAAATATATTTTGAAGATAAAATATGTCAATCTTAAATGTAGATAAATCCAAAATAATGGTCTTCAGAAATTGCGGGCGACTAATGCATACTGATGGTAACTCCGAGATATTTATACCTGGGACACTCTCTCACAATCTCTAACTCATTCAACTAAGCTGTGATTAACTATAAAGGCAAAGCACTGGCAGCGATAGGTGCGATCTGGGAGATAGGGACCAAAACAAGAATGAACTCTTTCCAGTCAGTTGTGAAACTGTTGGATACAATAGTTGTGTCAACTTTACTCTACGCCGCATTAATTTGGGCAAATGAGCAGTGCACGATTCTAGACAAGATCCAAGATATTTTTACCCGCAGATACTCAAATCTCCCAAAATATATTTCTGGATATATTCTCAGGACTGACACTGCGAGAATTTCACTTGCGGTTATATGAACAAAATTAAATTTGAAATTTTGGTTAAGGGTACTAAAAATGAACGAATCAAGGTTATAATCTGTTTAAGACAGCTGTGGGAAATATCTGCTCGGACATAACAGAAAATAGGTTTCTTGGAAAGCATAAAAAAATATTTTAAATTATACAGGATTATCATGGCTTATATTAACTTTTCTGTCTTTTATATCCTTGAAAGACGATTCCACAAATTATTAGGTCTGCTACCGACCAGACTCGCCAAGAGGACCTACTAAGAATAGCGAATTTAAAATTTTATTCAAACTATATAAAAATCTACTCCCTTCTATAACAGTGGAACAATATTTGATTGGAGATCTCTCATTACCAGTCAAAAAATGTATCGCACAAATAAGAATCCTATTTTTACTGTTTAAAGAAAAACACGCTAAAATATTGAGCTCAACTGACCAAATATGTCCATTATGTATTAAAAACGACTCAGAACTGGAGCATCACATGTTTTTCTGTTTAAAGTTAATAAGTGAAAGGAAACTTCTTTTGCAAAAAATTGGATCAAATCATCTTGTTTTGGAGGCTCTATTGTCTAGGACGGCAAAGAATAAATCCAATGCATTAGCCCTGTACAAAGAGAGCCTTATGTAAATGAATATGTAAATAACTAACGCATATTTTATAAGCAATTATGATCCTGGGAGAATCCTGTGTAGGGCATAGGTCCCCAATAAAAGACTTGTTGTTTTTGTTTTTATATGTATTTAAAAAGTATCGGCGAAAAAATATTTATAATCTTCACCGATAGATGCCGCTAAAGTTGATGATGATATTCAATATTCATTATATTTTGCAAAAGAGATATTAAAGGGCGGTTAAAAATTATTGACTTCTTTATTTGTGGCCTTAAGAGCAGGTTTTAAAGCTCGTGGGTGAATGGAATCATAGTTCTTCAAAAGGATAATGTTAATAAATAGTGTGCCTAGAAAGAAAATACTAGAAAGTTCAAGCTATTTGTCCATCCCCTCATCGCGCTACGATTGCGAACATAACATGTAAAGTTGTTTTTCCTTGAGGACTTTGCCTGCTGGCTCAAGATCAACCCCAAAGTCATCAGGAGTATTGGAAAGCAATACAGAGAAAGGGCATTTTGGAGTGCTTTTAAACCGAGACACCCAAGGACAGTAATTTTTTTGGAAACACAGATCGTCAAGAAGACGTCAACTGAGACTTCACAGCTATTGTATTTATTGTTTGTAAACCTTTTATTAAGCTGCAATGAAAAATCGACTGGACAATGCTCAGAGAAGGCCGCCTTTGTGACATTGTTGGACGGACGATATTTTCACAGTTGTAGTCACCCACAATTCCTAAAAATACCATAAGCTGCGGATTCTAAGACATTCAGGAAACGTCCTGTGAACACAAGTTTTCTTATCCTGAAGCTAATCATGTTCTGAACCTGAATCACTTCTTAAGGCAAAACACCGCTGAAATTCATAAAGATAAATGTCAAAATCGCAACCATAGTTTACCACGACGTCATTCTGAAGGGTCCAACAACATTTTCCGGACGTAATTTCATGCTCCAACTAGACTGGGCCCCTACTCACAGCTTGAAGTCAACGATCTCCTTTGAAAGAAAAAATTGAAATCCACCAATTTACAAATTAATTTACAGCATTCCCTATTCACCAGTATCCCCATATAAATAGCATGTAATTTAAAGAAATTTGGAATTAAAACCTTTTCAGCAACTCGCCCAATTTAAATTCGCTACTAAGAAAAAACCCCATAACAAAAAATAATAGCCTTAATTATCCTACCAATATTAAGAACTTCATATACTCCATAGAATGCGACTAATGAAAAAACAAATATGTAGGCCAAACCCAACAAAAATTCAAATATAAGAATAATAGAACATCAACGAAATATCGAAAACCAAGTCAGTAGATCTTTAATGTATCATCACGTATGAGAAACAGGTCAGAACCAAAGACCTATCACTCCAACATCCCCAATTAACAACAGGGACTCATCATAGAATCCTTAGTATTAACAGAAGAATAGACACATTCCAAAAATTTATAATATACTATTCCCTAGATCACCCCAAATCCCCCAAATAGAGAAATCCTCTCTGAATAGCAATGTGAAAACCAGATGCACATCTCTTAATAATAACTGCGGCTTGACATGTAATCCTTGCTTCCTTAGTTATATATATATATATATATATATATATATGTTATGTTAAAATATTTCATTTAAAATTATGTTATATTAAAGTATTATTTTATTTTAAAATTATATTTCATAGATAAAATACTCTTCTAAAATCGACCGCCAGAGGTCGCTCTTCCCGTATAAAAACTCATTGTTGTTGTTCCCCGTTGGCCGATCCAAGGTTTTTGTAATTATGTAGATAATCTTTTGTTATATTTATTTATACGCCTTAAGACAGGCATTACTTTAATCAATTATGTTTTTCATATGTAATTCATTCCTCAGCGCGCGCTCAATAAAGAAATCTATAATCAAGACTATATTATTCAACCACGACTGCACCGCCATAGCTTAATCCCCAAGATGATCCTAAATACAAGCAGAAAATCATATCTTTTTTATATTATAAGATATATATATATATGAAATGTAAATAATAAAGTTTATCAAATAAAATTTTAAATCTTAAATATAATTTAAATTAAGTTGATATTATAGAGTGAGTTAAGATGGATTTATATATTGATATAACTATATATAAAACTTTTAATAATAGTAATATTTATATATAAAAAGGAAATTCTATTAGATTAGCAAGCTAAATCTAAATTAATTATATAAGATAAAAGTTGATAATTATTTTTGTGTTTAAGTTAGATGAGATTAAAAAGTTGTTTATATGTATTATTTTTATATCTTATTTAGGAGAGAAAAATGTAATAAAAGTAATTATATGTTAGAATAATATGTTTTTATTTTAGATAGAAGAAAAAAAAATTTTTTTTTTGAAAAATAAAAAGAAAATTTAACAAGAAAAGAAGATTTAACAACGTAACGTCTTTTAGCATCGGCTTTTACCCCTCATTTAGACATACTCTTAAAATAAATAGGAATAAAGAAGAGATTTATAATGATTATATATTTATTTTTTAGTAAAAGAGAGGAAAGAGATAAAGAAAGAACCATACACTTTTATTTCAAACAGGTAGAGAATTGAAAGGGTGTTAGTATTTTTTTTAAAAGTTAATTAATAGTTTTTGTAATTTTTTTATATAATTTTTTTTTTCCTATATAATTTTAGATTTTTTTTTTTCCTAAGAGTAAGAATAATATGATATAATGTTTTTGCCTAGTTAAGGATAGATAAACATATTTTAAATCTTTGCCTATTAGAAATTATTTTTTGGAACCCTAATGGTAGACCAGGACATTACACAAAAGGAGATTGGAAAATCTATTGGAGAGAGAAATCTGTGGTACCAGGGCTCTTCAGATGAAAATACCACTTCCATTTCACCCTTACTTCATTATGGATTGATTTCTCTTCGACCATTAAACTGTATAATTAAATTAATATTAGATAACATAGAAGGAGGTTGTTTACTTACTTATTCAAAGTGGCGTCTGCCGCTCCCTAGAGACAGCGCACATGTGTGGATGTAACATCTGCCTGCCAGGACCCGCCGACATTGTTCTAAAAGTAACCTTCCCTCTTCTTGGAAATCTTATTTTTAAAATTGTTTGAAGTTAGAAAAGCTGTCAGAAAAAATTCATTAGAAATTTTAAAGATTGTGAGAATATGTATTAAAATTTTGTTTCCATTGATATAAGTTACATTTTTATTAAAATTATAAATTAATTGAATAATAAAACATTTATTATGCTTCAAATTCATTTATATTTGTTTTCCAGTTCCCTCCCACAGTAACTGGAGATCAAATTGAATGAATTTAATGCTTTATAATCGTTATTATATAATTAATATATTTAAAGTCATAGGAAATATATTCAGTAATTCTATCATTTGTTTTAGTGTAAGAGTAGAATATAAGTTGTTGGTTAGATTAATTGGAGAAGTTTGAAGTTTCAAATTTATAATTATATTTATTATTGCTTAGGTATTTGTGTATTGACAGCCTATTGTAAAACTTTACTGTTTTGTATTTAAAACCATTGTTTAAATACTCTTTATTAAGATTTTTAATGTCTTTAATAAAGTTTGTTTTAATGTTGTTGATTCTATAAAATCTTAAAAATTGACCAAAATATATGCCTTTGCAGCAATTTGATGATATGTTGGAATTGACATTACAGAATTTAATAATTTTAAAATTATAACAATTTCTTTTGTCATATGTTCTAATTGACTTGTTTGCAAGGTTTATATTTAAGTCTAAAAAGTTAACCTCCTTGTTATTAGTTATCTTTTCATTATTTTTAAGTTTCAAATATTTAGGGTATATTTTGTAAATGACATTATTGAATTGTGGGTTATTCAAGATAATGATGTCATCTACATAGCGGAACATATGCCAATTTACATCGATCTGTAGGAAGAACTCTCTTTCATACCAAAAAAGTAATAAGTTGGCAAGTAGAGGACTGGATGAAGTTCCCATTGGAACACCTTTAGATTGAATGTATATTTTGTTTTTAAAATTAATATAATTAAAGTTTAAGAAGGTTTCAAGTAATGTTTTTGCTGTTTTGTTATCTAATTTAAATGTTTTGTATTTGTTGTGAATAATTTGAATATGGAATGTTTTATCATTAATGAATTCATTTATTAAGCTCTGTATTTTATTATTAAGGTCTTCTAAACGTATGTTAGAGTAAAGATCTTCAAAATCAAATGTATGAACTGTATTCATCTTTTGTAGGTTATTTGTTAGGAAGTTAATGATTTTTTTATTAGAATCTATAAATTTATAATTATGTTTGTTAGTTATTTTATTTATTATGAATTGAAGTGTTGAAGCTAGTCTTAAATCTATGTTTTTTATGACTGAGTTTATTCCTGATGTGATTGTTCTAAATGAGATTGGTGTTTTATGTAATTTAGGAATAATATAAAATTTCGGTATGTTTGTGTTTTTGTTGTAATTAATGATTTTTAGTGTGTTTTCTACATTTTTAATATCTTTTTTGATTTTAGTTTCAGTTGTTTTTATGAAAGTGTATTTACTGTTGTTATTAATTTCATTTTTTAGAAGGTTGTGATATAAGTTTTTACATATAATAGATAAATTATTTGAACATTTATCTATTGGACATATGATAAAATCTTTTTGTAAGTTTTCAAAATTGTCTTTTAAGGAATTAATTTCCGATTCATTAGGGTTTGTGTATTTTAGTGTGTTGTTATAATAGTTTTTTATTTCTTTACTTAATTTATATTTCCATTCTAGGAAAGTAAATTCAGGAATTCTGTGTTTTATACTAGTTTTATTAATGAAAATATCGATGTCTTTTAATATAGATTTAATTGTATTATTGAAATTGTGTTTGATCTGAGGTATATATTTATATCCTCTATTTAAAATGTTTTGGAGTTTTGGTTCCAAAAAAGAATAATCGCTAGTTAAAATATGTCCTGTTAATTTATATTTATCTAGAACATTGTGGCAATTACATTTAGATTTTTTAAAATTTGCTAGATTATTAATAAACGGGTTATAATTGCATAATATACTGCCTATATTCTTGTTATATTTCCAGGTAGTTTTAAAATTTAAACCTTTTATAGGAAATAAACTGTTAATAGATTGGTCATTAAATATATCATTAAATTTGAAATGATCAAATAATTTGTTATTGAATTTAATAATAATGTTAATTTGGTTATTTTTTTGTTTAATTTTTCTGTATTTGAAGATGTCGTTTGTGATATCTGTTAATCTATTAGAAAGATTGTGAATTTTAATGTGTTCTACAAGTTTTATAAGTTTGCTATTATTTTTTTTATTTGAATAATGTTTTAATAAAATTTTCAATGAAATTTTTTGTGTACATTTTGTTTGTGTCTAGTAAGTTATTAAAGTTTATGAAGCCTAATTTGTTGGTAGTTTTACCTCTGGTTTTGACTGAGTTATTATTAGAGTTATGTTTTTTGTATTTATTACTAATTTCATAGATTGATATTTCAGATGGTTGTGGTGTGTATGTGTGGTTAAGTTCGTCGTTAAGTCCATAAGGGTATAAAGTGTTGTGTTGATAAATGTAATTGTTTTCTAATAATAATCGTTGTTTTTTGTCTTGACAAATGTCAAGTATTTCTATCATGTAATTGTTAAAGGTATGTATTTTATTGTGTTGTTTCATGTATGTGTTACCAATTGATTTTTTGGAGTGGTTTCTATGTAAATTTATTCTTATGTTTAAAGGATTGCAAGTTTGTCCTATATATGAAAGTTGACAAGTTTGGCAAGTTAATTTATAAATAGTGTTTTCTATCTTACAACTAGGTGTTTGAAATGTGTCATGGTTCTTGAAAGTTGGGCAAGTTTGACATTTCTTATTTAGACAATTTTTAGCGAGTTTAGAGAACATAGAAGGGGTGCTAACCCAAAAATGTTTGTAGTTTTTTAAAAAGTTTTTTAGTTTGTTATTCTTTAAAACGTTTTTTTTTTAATATTAAAAATTATTTGTTATAGATGTTAGTTGAAATAATTAATAATTTGTTTGATAATAAATATAGATTGTTGTATGTATATCTGTAGTAATTGTAAGAATAACTAATAAAAAAACATCTTTAAACTGAGAAAAAAAAATTCTGTGAGTATTATGTGATTATAATTACTTTTATATTTTAATCTTTCCTTTAAGATATAAATTATACTGTTGAAAAAGGAGGAAGATAGGAGAGGGCACTGAACACCGGAGGATTTTATTAAACCGATCACGGTAAGATAACACAACTAACTAACTAACCAAGACATCCATCTATATATACACCGCAACACACCACAGAGTAACCGGTCACTGGTCAAAACAATTCAGCAATTCACCAAATCCCATCTCGTCCAACAGCGCTCTAAGGTAGACTGCCTCCTTTCCTGCTTCACAAAGTGCGATGTACTCAGATTCTGTGCTCGAAAGAGTGACAGTCTGCTGCTTCTTCGATTCCCAGGCTATTGGACCTCTTGCCAAAAAGTAAACAATTCCCGTATGAGATTTTCTATCCACGAGGTTTCCACCCCAATCAGCGTCGGCATAACCATGAAGAGCCTCATTTGATTTTCTGTAGGTAATCCTCAAACATGAGGTGCCTTTCAAATAGCGGAGGACACGCTTGGCAGCATTCCAGTGCTGTCTCCTAGGATCATTACTGAACTGTCCCAAAGCACTAACTGCATAGGCTATATCGGGCCTTGTCGACACTGAGAGATATATCAATGATCCAATCAGTGATTGGTATTCTACCTTTTTCACTGGCTCATTCTCACCTTCTATAGATGAAATTTTTGTTAACTTGGAGTTCGAGTCCATGGGTGTAGAAATAGGCTTTGCCTCTTTCATCCTATATTTCGCCAGAAGTTCTTCAATATATCTCTCTTGATCTATGGATATTGAACCATCCTCTTTCATTTGTATCCTTATACCCAGGCAACAATTTATCCCTCCAAGATCCTTTATTTTGAATATTCTTTTCATACTTTCTTTAAAGGATTTCAACGTGTCTTCTCTTTCAGCCGCAATTATCAGATCATCAACATAGATTGCCACCAGGAGAATACCTTCATCATGCTTGATATAGACACAATTGTCAGATTGAAGTTGCTTCAGTCCCAAATTCTTTAATTCATTGTCGAGCTTTTCATGCCAAACTATTCCAGCTTGTTTTAACCCATAAATGGCCTTCTTGAGTCGACATACTCTCTCTGGATATTTTCTTGAGACGAAGTTTTCCGGCTGTGTCATATAAATTTCTTCTTTAATTTCTCCATTTAAATAAGCAGATTGAACGTCCATCTGATGGAGTATCAAGTTGTATTCAACAGCTAAGGCCAAAAACATTCTAATAGTACTTTGGCGCACTACTGGGGCAAAAGTTTCCTCGTAGTCTATTCCGTACTGCTGTGAATAGCCTTTTGCTACCAGGCGAGCCTTATGGCGCTCAACAGAACCATCACTATTGCATTTCGTTTTGAATACCCATTTGGTTCCTATGATGTTTTGATTCTTAGGGGGATCAACCAATTCCCAAGTTTTGTTCTCAATCAAGGAATCAAACTCTTCCTCCATTGCTTTCTTCCAAAAATAAGAATCCCTTCCTGACAGCGCTTCCTCTGCGTCTTTTGGATCTGGCAAGTATTTCGCCGCTAGAAGTTCTTGCGTTGACAAATTGGCTGTAGGGTACTCCTTTCTTGGTCGGCCAGGTTTTCCTGTTCTAATATATCTTGGTCGTCCTCTTCCTCTTCTTGAAATGACCACTTCACTTTCTGACGGCTCGTCCACTAAATCAGACATCTCTAGATCCGATTCACTTTCAATTTCAGTTTGTGATTTAGCTTCGGACGTGCTTCCCTTTTCTTCAACTAGAGGAATTTCCTTGACAAAAGGATCTTTTTGTGGACTAACCTCGATTTCAATGACATCATTCCGAATTCTTGATAATTCTGGTTCAATAAAACGTACATCTCTACTTTTTATAATTGTACGTGTACCAGGCTTCCAAAGTCTGTATGCCTTAGATTCTGTGAAATACCCTATTAACTTGTATTCCTCACTGCGAGGTGCGAATTTAGATCTATTCGGCCTATTATTCACGGCAAACGATTTACTTCCTATAATTTTTAAATGAGAAACTACAGGTTTTCTTTTGGTAAATAGCTCATATGGAGTTTTACATTCGTTAAGCTTCGGGCATCTATTTCTGATATAAGTTGATGTATGTATCAATTCAGCCCATAAAGTTTCAGGTAAATCACCTTCGATCATGAAGCACCTAGTCATATCCAGTAGAGTTCTATTCGCTCTCTCAGCGACACCGTTCTGTTGAGGTGTATATTCTACAGAGAGCTGACGTCCTATACCTTCTCCTTCTAGGTAATCTTTGAATTCTCTGCTAAGGTATTCAGGCGCATTATCATTTCTAATACATTTCAACTTTTTTCCGGTTTGCTTCTCAGCATAATTTTTGAATATTCTAAATCCTTTAAATACTTCACTTCTTGATTTCATTATAAATGTGAAGATAAATCCTGAGAAGTCATCAATAAATGTTGAAAAATAAAGGGCGCCACCCAATGATTTTGTTCTCATGGGACCACAAATATCAGTATGGATCAGCTCCAGTGGTTCCCTTGCTCTCGTAAAAGACTCTTTCTGAAAAGGTAGCCTTGTTTGTTTACCTTTCAAACAAACTTCACAGGTAAAATTTTTAATATCAAAAATTGGCAGGCCGTATACAATATTTTGCCTTTTTAACTTTTTGAGATCTTGCAAATTTAAATGGCCAAGTCTACTATGCCATTTTTCGTAATTTTTCTCTCCAGCTATGCAAATTTCACTTGTCGCTAATGCCTTAGGACAATTAATTTGACTTAAGATGTAAAGTCCATTCCTTTCATAGGCTGTATGCAAATTTTTGTATGCAAATTCACTATTTCAGCCTTTCTGTACTTGAAATTTACAATATTAAATTTACTTGTGCACTTACTGATAGAAAATAGATTTCCATTTAATCTAGGTACAAACAGCACATCTTCTAAGGATAGGGTTACAGTTCCAGTATTGCTTTGAAATTCCAATTTTACATTCCCCTTTCCTATAGCTTCAATGAATCCACCATTGGCCAGTGTAATTTTCACTGGTGCAGTCTCCTCAAAATGATCGAATGAGTCTCTTGAGCTGCACATGTGGGCAGTTGCGCCACTATCCAGACACCATTCATTTGCGCCAAGTTTGCTCAAATATTTTGTCCCAAAGGACGTAACCATTTCATTTTTAGGGTTCCTGGACTTTCTTTTTCTGCAGTCGGCAGCTTTATGCCCCTTTTTTCCACAGAAGTGGCAGCTAAATGGGAATCCCCTTGGCTTTGGTTTTGATGTGCTGGGCAAATTATTTCTTTCTGGGTTTCCAAGGAAAGCTTGTTCGGTATTAGTTGTGCCGTTCAATTGAGTTTGTCTAATCTCCTCCTCCAGCATTTTCACTTTTAAAGTTTCAAAGTTAGGCAGTTCGTCCCTAGTTTCTATCGCTGTTCTAAATCCTTCATAATTCTCTGGAAGGCTACATAATAAAAGGATAGAAAGGAAGTCTTCTGGGACTTGAGCATCCATTTCACTCAGCCTGTCAGCTAAACTGCTGAACTTGTTAAGGTAGTCCTGCAGCCTTTCATTAGGATTCATCTTCAAGAGGATCAACTGTTTCGTAAGGAAAACCTTAGTTGCAGGCCCTTTTGGCTGATGCACTTTATTTAAATTTCTCCATGCTTCTGCAGAAGTTGTGCATTTTTTCACGTGTATTATTTCTGGAGGGCTCAAACTTAGGACTATAGTAGCCAGCGCCTTCTGGTCGTTCTTCACCCATTCGTTGGATTCTACCTCGGTTTCAGGCTTGATTCTTATGCTATTTGCATATTCCCAAAGTTCGGAATGAATTAGAATCATCTTCATTTGCATCTTCCATGTCTAAAAATTTTCAGAATTCAATTTTTCTATTTGATAAAGGCTTGACATTTTTGAATACTTTCTTGATGCTACAATTTCTTTAAAGTAATCCTGGGCCCATAACCTGTTGAAAAAGGAGGAAGATAGGAGAGGGCACTGAACACCGGAGGATTTTATTAAACCGATCACGGTAAGATAACACAACTAACTAACTAACCAAGACATCCATCTATATATACACCGCAACACACCACAGAGTAACCGGTCACTGGTCAAAACAATTATATCATGAAATCCGAGAGAATTGCCATTTTAACATATACATTTTGGATATGGAAATAACAGAGTTTGTCTATTAAAAATTGAAATCTTAAATATAACTTAAAATAAGTTATTATCACAGAGCAAGCTCGTATGAATTTATATGAAATGTAAATAATAAAGTTTATCAAATAAAATTTTAAATCTTAAATATAATTTAAATTAAGTTGATATTATAGAGTGAGTTAAGATGGATTTATATATTGATATAACTATATATAAAACTTTTAATAATAGTAATATTTATATATAAAAATGAAATTCTATTAGATTAGCAAGCTAAATCTATATTAATAATATAAGATAAAAGTTGATAATTATTTTTGTGTTTAAGTTAGATGAGATTAAAAAGTTGTTTATATGTATTATTTTTATATCTTATTTAGGAGAGAAAAATGTAATAAAAGTAATTATATGTTAGAATAATATGTTTTTATTTTAGATAGAAGAAAAAAAATTTTTTTTTTTGAAAAATAAAAAGAAAATTTAATTATAAATTTATCGACTCAAATAAAAAAATCATTAATTATTTAATGAACAATTGGACAAACATTGAAACAGTACACACATTTGACTTTGAGGACCTATATTCTAAAATAAATTTAAGAGATCTAAATAATAAAATAACCAATTTATTTAATGAATTCATTAATGACAAAACTTTCTACATTAAAATTATTCATAACAGATATAAAACATTTAAATTAGATCTTAAAACAGCAAAAACTCTACTGGAAACATTTTTAAATTTTAACTATATAGAATTTAAAAATAAAATATATATTCAATCAGAAGGCGTTCCCATGGGTACTTCTTCTAGTCCGTTATTAGCAAATCTAATATTGTTCTGGTACGAAAGAGAATACTTTCTACAAAATAATATTAATTGGCAAATATTCCGATATGTAGATGACATAATAATATTTAATAATCCACTGTTTAAAAAATTAATACCTGAAATATATCCTAAATACTTGAAACTTAAGAACAATGAAAAAATTTATAGAAACAAAAAAGTTAACTTTTTAGACTTGAATATAGACCTTACAAATAGTGCTGTTAGAGTTTATAATAAAAAGAGTAATTATAATTTCAATATTATAAAATACTGTAATATGAATTCTAATTTATCATTAAATTGCTGTAAAGGTATATATTATGGTCAGTTTCTAAGATTTTATAGAATAAATAATATATTAGATAATTTCATAGAAGATGTTAAAAATTTAAACATGGAATTTATTAAAAACAAATTTAGTATCAAACAAGTAAAATATTTCAACAGTATATCAATTATAAAATATTTAAAAAAAAATAAATGGAAATATCCATTTATGAAATCAACTTTCTATAATTTCTCTTAATATTAACTAATACAAATTTATAATCTTTAATAGTTAATTAAATTTTGATTAAATAACTGATTAAAAGATTTTCTCACAAGATTTTTAAAGTGTTAAAGTATATAGTTCATTTTTGTTTAATCTCCAATTTCTGGGGAGGAAAATGGAAGTTAAATAAAGGTGAATTTACACAATTAATAGCTTTATTAAACTCTTATAATTTGCCTTTTTAAAGGAATATTAAAAGATGAATAAGTGTTAAATCAGTTATTTTGATATAACTAGCTGTAAAGATTATGAATTTTAGCTTTCTTCCCTTAACTATTTTTCCTTTCTTCTTTAATTTTCTTGTTGTTCAAAAAAAATTCTGAATAAATGGTCTAAATTTGAAATGTGGGGGGACATTCCCCTCCCGCGACATGTGTGAGCCAGAAATAGATATTCACAATGGAGGACGCCGCGGCAGAGGTAGGTTTACAGTTTGAATTTGTTAACACTTGTATCTGTTATATATGTTCATTTAAATATTTCACTGAAACAACTTAATATTAACACATAAAATCCGGTTTAAAAGAGATCTATGACATAATAAAGAAGGGGTTGAAATGTCGCTGGAATTTTATCTGAAGATCCCCGTTCCAGCAGATCTCTTTTTCCAATTTATTTCAATTTAAAGTTTTTTGTGTATGTCTGGTCTACCATTAGGGTTTCAAAACATAATATCCAAACTTATAACAAATGTTAATTCATACTATAGATATATTACTAAATACAACTATTTATAATCATATTATAAAATAAAAAAACCTTTAAAAATCTTTAAAAAAAAAAAAAAGAATAAAAAATACAAAATCATAAAAAAATATATATATATATACTAACAATCTTATCTACCTTCTTTATAAAACTCTTTTTTTTTTTTTTCCTTATTATTAGTTTGTTTAAAAGTGCATGGTTCTGTCTTTCTCTCTTTTTTCTAACTATTATATATATTCTCTCTTCGATTATTCTATATATAGGATTAGAGTATGTCTGAATGACGTGTAAAAGCAGATGTAATAGACGTTACTTTGTTAATTTTTATTGTTATTAATTATAAATATATAATTAACTTGAGGATGTAGTAGAAGTAAAGGATTTTTTTTTCTCTCTCTCTATCTACAAATTAATAACATTTTACAAATTTTATAATTTGAATTTAAATGATCATAATAGTGAAGATAATCTTAATACAAAACTGGACTATAAAATTAAATAACTATTTATTATTATAATTAATTTAGATTTAGCTTGCTAATCTAATCAAATCTAACTGATATAAGTTATCATTATTATCAGTTTGCTCCTTAAGTTTTAAAATTAGAATCACTGTTATAATTTTGTTATATAGTTTCTACACTATATTAATTCATATGAGCTTGCTCTATGATATATTTTTTATATATAACATAATATACAAATTAAATTATATTAGATACTCTAATATAAATAAATCTTCATACAAATTTTAATTATCTTTCATTGTTTGATTATTAAAATTAAATTATAAAAGTAATTCTAGAAAAAATAATTTCAGAACTTTTGTTTTTTTCAGTGTTTTGTTAGTTTAAAGATGTTTTTTTTATTAGTTATTCTTAAAAATATAACAGATAACAAAAAGTAATATCTATATATTTATAGATTAATTATTCAATTTATTACAAATTTTATCACCACAAAAACAATTAAGTAAAATATATCTAAAAATTCATAAGAATAACAAACTAAAAAAACTAAAAAAAACTACAAACATATTAGTGTTAGCACCTCTTTTATGTTAATTTAAACTCGCTAAGAATTGCCTAAGAAAAAATTGTCAAACTTGTCCCTCTCTTAAGAACCATGACACTTTTCAAACAACTAGTTGTAAATTAGTGAATACTATTTATAAATTAACATGCCAAATTTGTCAACTATCATTTATAGGACAAACTTGTAATCCATTAAATATACGAATAAACCTACATAGAAACCACGCTAAAAAATCAATTGGTAATATATATATGAAAGAACACAATCAATTACATACTTTTAACAACTTTAAGATAGAAATACTAGACATATGTCAAAACAAAAAACAACGACTATTATTAGAAAACAACTACATTTATAAACACAACACATTATTCCCTTATGGACTTAACGACGAATTAAACTACACATACAAACCACAAACAGAAGAAATTTCAACTTATGAAATCAGTTGCAAATACAAAAAAAATGAATTTAAAACTAAACCTAATAAAACTAGAGGTAAAACTACAAATAAATTAGGTTACATTGAATTTGAAGAATTACTGGACCCAAAACAAATGTACACTAACAACTTCGTCGATAAATTTATTAAAACATTATTTAAACTAAATAATAATAAATTTATCAAACTCATAGAATATATTAAAATTCATAATCTGACTAACAGATTAATAGATATCACACACGACATCTTTAAATACAGAAAAATTAAACAAACTACTAATAACATTAATATTATCATTAAATTTAATAACAATTTATTTAATCATATTAAATTTAATGATATTTTTAATAACCAAATCATCAATAATCTTTTCCCTATAAAAAATTTAAATTTTAAAACAATCTGGAGATACAATAAAAATATAGGTAATTTAGTTTGCAATTATAACCAATTTATTAATAATTTGGCAAATTTTAAAAAAATTAAATGTAATTGCAACAACTATATTGATAAATATAAGTTCTCAGGTCATATATTAACTAGCAACTTTTCTTTTTTAAATCCAGAATATCAAGAAATTTTAAATAAAGGGTATAAATATATACCTCAAATTAAACACAATTATAATAATACAATTAAATCTATATTAAAAGATATAGATATTTTCATAAATAAAACTAGTATAAGATACAGTATTCCAGAATTTACTTTTCTGGAATGGAAACATAATATTAAAAAGGAAATTATAAATTATTATAATAATACACTTAAATACACAAAACCCAATTCAGACATTCCTTCTTTTAAAGAAAATATAATTAATTTACAGAAGGACTATATTATCACTCCTATAGATAAATGTTCCAATAATTTATCTTTAATTTGTAAAAATCTTTACCACGATATACTAAAAAAGGAAATTGATAATAATCATAAATACACTTTTGCTAGAACTACAGGCACAAAAATCAAAAAGACATCAAAAATGTTGAAAATTCACTAAAAATTTATAATAACCACAAAAATCCAAACATACCAAAGTTCTATATAATTCCTAAACTACACAAAAAACCTATTTCTTTCAGAACAATCACATCTGGTATAAATTCAGTCATAAAAAATATTGATATACAATTAGCCTCAACACTACAATTTATTATAAATAAATTAACTAATAAATATAATTATAAATTTATCGACTCAAATAAAAAAATCATTAATTATTTAATGAACAATTGGACAAACATTGAAACAGTACACACATTTGACTTTGAGGACCTATATTCTAAAATAAATTTAAGAGATCTAAATAATAAAATAACCAATTTATTTAATGAATTCATTAATGACAAAACTTTCTACATTAAAATTATTCATAACAGATATAAAACATTTAAATTAGATCTTAAAACAGCAAAAACTCTACTGGAAACATTTTTAAATTTTAACTATATAGAATTTAAAAATAAAATATATATTCAATCAGAAGGCGTTCCCATGGGTACTTCTTCTAGTCCGTTATTAGCAAATCTAATATTGTTCTGGTACGAAAGAGAATACTTTCTACAAAAT
>CP092865.1:32193408-32287853 GCA_030710605.1 Cordylochernes scorpioides | reverse complement strand
AAGGAAACATGTTAGCAATGCCCCAATAAAAGCTTGTGTGTGTGTGTTATTTAAGAAAGGAACTGCTCGACTGCTTGTATATAAGTTTATACCACGCCCTTTCTTATTTCTTTATTCTTCCCCCTTATTTGACACATTGTAAATAACATTGCTGATTATGGTTATTTCTGTATATACCCTGTTCTACTCGGAGAATCTGTATAAGATCAAAAGGTCTTAATAAAGCTTTTTGTTGTTGTTGTTGTGTTATTAGTTATATACAATATAGGGTTGTTGGTTTAAATTACCATATATATATATATACGCAAAAACAACAGAGAAAAAAATAAAATAAGTGGGTCAGGTGTTGATATTAAAAATAAAAAAGGCATCTCCTGACCACGAGCACATTTGCTTTTTAGATGGCAGAGCGCCATCTAGTGGAGTAAAAAAAAACTAAACGTTTATTTAGCTTGCTCCGTGATATTTGGCCAACCCAATTTCTTGATTTATCAAGAAAAGCCATCCACGAACGCGTTTCGCGCTGTTGGCGCTCGTCAGTTTAGTTTATTTTTGCTCCACTAGATGGCGCTCTGCCATCTAAAAAGCACATGTGCTCGTGGTCAGGAGATGCCTATTTTATTTTTTATATCAACACCTGACCCACTTATCTTTTATTTTTTCTATTGTTTTTCATGTGTTAAGCGTCTTTACGCAAATTTGGCCTTAAATACCCATTTTCTGATTTCTCAGGAAGCTTTTGTGACCAAAAATAATTTTTGGTCGCAGTGGTTACAGCCTTCTCCACGCTGACGAGCGCCAACAGCGCGAAACGCGTTCGTGGATGGCTTTTCTTGATAAATCAAGAAATTGGGTTGGCCAAATATCACGGAGCAAGCTAAATAAACATTTGGTTTTTTTTTGCTCCTCTAGATGGCGCTCTGCCATCTAAAAAGCACATGTGCTCGTGGTCAGGAGATGCCTTTATATATATATATGACAATATAATGATAATAATAATGTGGGGAAAGAGAAATAATAACACCACAAATTGGTAGAGGAATTTGGAAAGCCATCCGAGAGAGAGAGGGGGAGCGAGGGGGCTGCCACTGCTGAGCAGCCGTTCGTGTCGCACACAATCACCCAACTGTCTCCAAGGTCCCGAGGTGCCAAGTGACGGACCCCAGGGGCCCCTTGGAATGTCCTGATGTCTAAAGTGACACCCTTCAGCTGCTCATCCCTCTCTGGGTCGACTGTAGGTCCGTTTTATTATTCCAGGAATAGCATATATTATGACATATGGCCCCTGTTGAAGAAGGCTGAACATGGTTTGAGTATACTTTAAGCTGGAGAAGCTAGGAATAGAGAAAATAATTTTACAGTTGAAATTAATTAAGGTTATGGTGACATAGTTTTATGTAAATAAAATTGTATAGTACACAAGTAAATATTATTTACAAGCAATTTTACAACACCAGAGAGTTTGATATTTAAGGGGATTCTTTATAATATCAAAGTTATAAAAGGCTATATACAATAACATCTAATGTATTATAAGGGAAATGCTATGGAGGAGTGTGAACAACGAGAAAGGGGGTCACATACACATGATGAAATTCTGAAGGTCATTAAGACTGGGGAACTCTACACTTTAAGATATTTTTCACGCGGACGTGGCAAGGGGAAACTTGGCATGGGCTTTCTATGCTATAGGTGTAGAATACGAGAAATGAGAGAGAGAGAGAGAGAGAGAGGTTGAGGTTGGGAATTGTGTGAGCTCAGGACTGAGGTAAATATAGATCTACATACAATGTTAGAATTTTGGCGAACAGAGCGAGGTGAAACTTGCTTTGGGCCATTCTACCTTATCTATGCAGTTACTTGTGTAGCGAGTCCGAGGGGAAAGGTCCCGTGTGTAGGTGAGGAGAAGTCGAATGGACTTATATTTAATTTGCGAAGATAAAGTAGTTCGAGATGCAAAGGTAGAATATAGGCGGACAGAGCGAGGGAACACTTACTTTGGGCCTTTCTACCTTAATTATTTAGATACTACTGGGTTCGTAAAGTCTCGTTTTCAGGTTAGTAATTGGTAAAGATTTCAGGGGATAAGCGGTTCAAATATCTTTGATCATCTTGATTGCAAGTGTAGTCATGTTGCTTTCGTGAGTTAATAGCCGTTTTAGTATGGATTAGAGTGTGATTGAAGTGTTTATATGGGAAATTGAAGGTATTTTTGGGTTGGTCTCGATCATTTACGGGCGATGAAATAAATTGTTCGTTTTCCGTATAGTGTTTTAATTTGTTGACATGAATTGTATCTGTCTCACGACTTAGAGGTCGGTTGGAGCGGTTGATCCGTACGATTTGAGGGGAAATTATCTCCAGTATTTCATAAGGTCCTGAGAAGAAAGGTGCCAGTTTACCGGTGTCTGGGTGGTGGTATGTTTTTGCCAAAACGAGATCGCCTACTTTAAAATCGGAAGCTCTATGTATTTGGTCGAATCTCGCTTTGTCGCGTGTCGTTCGTGTGTCCTTTGATAGGCCAATTCTCTGGCGTCGTCGATTTTAGGGTAGTTTTGTACGTGCTCGGATAGTTGTAGCGGGAAACTACCTAACAAGAGGTATGACGGTGGAAACCCGGTCACAGAATGTGGGGTATGGTTATAAGCCTGAAGGACCTGAGGTAGTAGTTTCGTCCAGGCCGTCTTAGGTTGTTGGAGGCGCAACTGCATCACCTTTTTAATCACTTGGGTATAGGTGAGAATGCTGGTGGACCGCGATGGAAATGCCCACGCGTACCGTGTGGCATGGTCCACTACGACATGTAAGAAGATCTGAGAATTTCCATATTTCGCGAATCCAGAAATAGTATCTAGTGACGCTAGTTCGTATGGCAGGACCGCTGGGGGGAGTTGTCCCAATTCTCCGTAGATAGGTCTTTTGGTGGTTTGACTATTTGGCATACTGAACAGTCTCTTACATGTGTCCTGATGTCATTTGTCATGCCGTCCCAATAGTATTGGGCTGCGATCAGTCTGGTCATCTGCGAAATGCCGGGGTGATTGATATCGCGATGGGCTCGTTGTAGTATGGTGCCAAGTAGTGATGGTGGAACAATTATTTTAGTGACACCCCGTCGTGTGATGGTCATAAGGTCCTTGTCATTGAGAATATACCTTGTGTCCCTCCGTAATTCGCCCTGATGATCTTTTATTTGACCTGTGGATAGATATCCGCAGAAAGAGTTACGGGAGAGTAGGTCCGCCTCATACTGACGCGAGCCCTTGAGGTATTTGACCTCATAGTCGTAAGCTGAGAGTCGAAGGCTCCAACGAAAGAGGCGCCCGGTGGGGTCTTTTATGGTCTTTAGCCATTGTAAGGCGTGATGATCCGAGTAGATGACAAACCTTGTACCTAGGAGGTACACTCGGAATTTGTCAACGCACTCTACAATGGCTAAGCACTCCAGTTCAGATATAGTGTAATTACGCTCATAGGAACGCAACGCGCGACTGTAATATTGTACAGGGTAGATGTTACCGTCAGGATGTACTTGTTTGAGTACACCTGCGATGCCCTGTGTGGAAGCGTCGCAATAGACCTGGCATGGTAGCCCTTCTTGAAATAGATGTAACACAGGTTGTGTTGCGAGGTGTTGCTTCAATTTATCAAAGGCTTGTTGACAATTCGGGCTCCAAAGAAATTTGGCGTTCTTTTTTAGTAATTGATTTAAGGGGTGGCGAAGTCTAGCATATTCTGGGATGAATTTATGATATACGTTGACGGCCCCTAAAAATGATTGTAGAGTTTTAATGTTGATAGGGGTTCTAATAGCGTTGATGATTTCGGTATTTTTAATATTAGGTGTGTAAGTCCCTGCGGTGATGTGGTAGCCGAGAAAATCTATTTCATTTTGATAAAAATTACAATTTTTAAGGTTAAGCTGGAGATTTTCATCTAAACAGAATTTAAAGAAAAGTCGAAGGTGTGTAAGGTGTTGTTCTGAGGAGTCAGAAAAAATAACGAAGTCGTCATAATAATGGGCTATGAAAGAGAGGTGGTGTTTGTGGATCAACTGGGTAATCACACGTTCGAAAATTTGGGGTGCTGATCTGAATTCAAAAGGTAAGCGTTTGATATTATATTGCCCTTGTTGAGTCACGAAAGAGAGTAGTGGTTGACTCTCCTCCGCGATGGGGATTTGATAGTATGCATTGCTTATGTCAACGGTGCTAAATACTCTGGCTTTCGACAGGTTATCCAGTACCGTTTTTATCAATGGCAAAGGATGCAAATCCGAGGGTACTAGTTCGTTCACGCGACGGAAGTCAATGCAGAGACGCATGGTGTTATCGCGTTTGCGAACGAGTGTCATAGGGGAGGAATATGGGCTAGAGGAGGGGGTGATTATGTCATGTTTTAGAAGTTGAGATACCTGGTCCTGAATTTCCTTCTGGTAGGCATAGGGAGTTCGGTATGGTCGGAGGGAAATAACCTTATCGGAAATAATTTTGAGCTTTACAGGGGTTATGTTGAGTGGTAATACATTAAATTTATTGATAGGGAAAATATCTTCAAAAGAATACAATAATTGCTGATAAGGGATAGGCAGTTCTGGGCGTTGTTCGATAAATCCTTTAATCATTAATTCTCTATAGGGGCATGGGCTGGTAGGAAGGTTATTAAGGTTGTAAGGGCGAGAGGGACATTCAGGGGAAGGTTGATAAATATTACTAAGGGTTGTTTGTAAGCAAAGTTCACGTGGAGGTTGAAAATCGTCAACGCCTAAGTTAACCGAGTGAATTATGGGTCGTTTATGGTTAGAAGTTATTATTCGCGAGCCGTGCTTACAAGTGGGAAGGTCACATACAAAATGGTACAAATGTTTAGGTACTGGAACATTATTTTGAAGTATCAATTGATTATGAAAATCTATTGTTAATCTTAAGATTTGCATAACATGAATAGATAGAATACCAAGTTCAAGGGGTGAATTTAAAATATAAAATGTTTCATTAAAATTAAAATTATTAAATTGTATTGGTAAGGTAACTAATCTGATTGGTTTGGCATGACTAGATATAGTACGGATAATAACATCATTGTTAATAGGGGTGGAACAAATGAAACTATTAAAATTTTTAATATATTCAAATTGATTTAAACTAATTATGGAAACATTGGCGCCAGAGTCAACTAGGAATGGCATCTTTAAAGAATGATAGGGGTTAAAACAATTGCACTTACAGGCGTATGCTGGTTTAGGGTGCAAGTAGGTTCATTGAGCTTCGGAGGAGTTCTGCTGCCGAAGTTGGCATTACTTGGTTTCTCTCGAGCTCGTCATTGCTGCGGTCTCGTAGACACCTGTAGGCCGAGTCGATCTTTGGTGTTGCTCGACGTTGTGGACCGCAGGTGTAAAGGTCCGAAATGTCCGCTGGTAGGGCCCTCGCTGCTGAAACTGTGTGTGCCAGTGTTGTCCGCCACAGTAACGGCAAGGATATGGTGGGGTCTTGTCCACGGTGGTGGAAGGTGCTCTGCTCTGGCGCGGTGATCGTAGTTGGGCAGCTTTAGTGCTGGTGTTATCCCCTTCGTAGGTCAGCTGTTGGGCTAAGCACAACCATTCTTCTGGTTCCGAGGGTTGTGCCATCTTTAAAAGGTTGCCATAGTTACGTGGCACACCGTTGGATAGTGCTTGCACGATGGCACTCTTAGGGAGGTTGATCGCCAATCCTATTCGGACCTTGTTTTTGTAGTAGGTCTTGATCTCGGCCATCGATATGCATTTAAGCTCATAGAACTCTTGAAGAGTGAAGCTAGGGCGTCGGGGATAGACGGCGCAGAGTGACTCCTTGACCTCTTCATAAGTCTTATTGAGTAGAGCTAAGTCTTGTGCAATTTTGCGAGGTTCGCCTCTGAGTGATGAAAGAGCCTTTCGAGCTTGGCGTGCTGGCTCTAAGTTGTGGAAGTTCGGCTGAGACTCAAGTTGTGAGAAGAAGTGTGCGGCAGGTTCATCTCCGTCGTAGGTGATTGCTTCTTCAGGCTCACGGTTTAAAAGTTGGTCGAGACAGAGGGTGAGAGTTCGAAGGGAAGCGGCTACAGTAGAGTCGGTCGTTGTATATTGTGGAATTTGATTGTGGGTTTGTCCGATCATCGTGGTATTGCTTCTTATTTTCTTTATACTCTGGTATATGAGGGATTTGCTTCCCGGCCAGGTCTCATCCTGTCGACTTTTTATGTGACAATATAGTGATAATAATAATGTGGGGAAAGAGAAATAATCACACCACAAATTGGTAGAGGAATTTGGAAGGCCATCCGAGAGAGAGAGGGGGAGGCGAGGGGGCTGCCACTGCTGAGTGGGCCGTTCGTGTCGCACACAATCACCCCAACTGTCTCCAAGGTCCCGAGGTGCCAGTGAGTGACGGACCCCAGTGGCCCCTTGGAATGTCCTGATGTCTAAAGTGACACCCTTCAGCTGCCCATCCCTCTCTGGGTCGACTGTAGGTCCGTTTTATTATTCCAGGAAGAGTATATATATATACTAGAAGATTGACATGGCTTCGCGCGCGAAAATCCCCCGAGTGAAGTTTCCTTCATACTGAAAGTACATCAATAATAAATAGTAGAAGTGCCATAGAATAGCAATACAGAAGAAACATATAAACTACAGGAAAAAAGTGTGTAATGGCAAAAATTGTATTATATTAGTGTTTAGGTATTTGATTTAATTATTTTTTTGCAATCCATTTAGTTTTTTCAAAATTAATATAGTTTAAATAGACTGCAGCTTTCCCACCAAACCCCATTAACCTTTGAAATTGCCTGAGTTGAGTGACTGACTGTAAAGAATCCTGACTGCGATGCCCATCTTCTCAGTAAGAATAAAAAAATTAGGTTTATAAAAAAAATTAATCCAAAATACTGGCATGTAAATATTTTTCTGTGAAAAAATAAAAGAGCATATGGAAATATTAGGCAAACATATGTGTTCACTAATGATTGCGACTGCATTCTAAACGATTTTTAAAAAGAGATTTAAACAAATAAAGGTCAGAACAAAAATTAATAAAAAATATGAAATCCATTATTTACATACATACAAGTATTATAGTCATCAACAATCAATTCTGTCATCGTTTGCTTTTGTGAATGGATAAATACCCAAATCTGGCCATTTCTTATAAGCATCGGTGGTTCAGTGGTAGGATGCTCGCCTGCGACGCGGGCGGTCCGGGTTCGATTCCCGGCCGATGCATTTTTTTTCCAATTTTTAAAACTCATTTATCTTTAAAATATACAAGTATCAGAGTCATCAACTCTGTCACCGTTTGTTTTGTGAATAGAATAAATACCCAAATATGGCCATTTTTCATAAGCATCGGTGGTTCAATGGTATAAATGCTCGCCTGCCACGCGGGCGACCCGGGTTCGATTCCTGGCCGATGCAGTTTTTTTTTTACAATTTTTAAAACTCATTTATATTTTTATTAAAATACTAGCAGATGTACCCGGCTTCGCCTGGGTTTTACCCGAGTAAAGGTGTGTCTAACGAATCTCTCGATAAAGTGAACATTTTTTCCGGTCCCTTGAAAAATACTCGATAAGTTCAATAAAATCAATATTAATTGGTTCCCTCGGTAATTGGAAGTTAAAGGAATAGTATTTTGCTTTGGAATTGTATCATTATTCTTGTCTCAAATAAATTGCCGTGTCATCCTGAATTTTGTTTTTCCTAATTTTCTACATTACAAAATCATTGTATCATCATGACAATACTTAGAGCAGATTGTTGAATTATAACAGATAAATTTAGAATATTTATCTTGATTATTTTTAGGCGAAAAGTTAAAAATTTTATTTGCCAGAAACCTTCCCAGTACTATACTAAATAACTTCCCAAAGTTTCATGGCGTTCCGAAGAGTGGTTTGGTCAGGCATAAAGGACACACAAACATACATTCATTTATATATATATATATAGAGAGAGAGATACAAGTATCAGAGTCATCAATTCTCTCATCGTTTGCTTTTGTGAATGGAATGCTTCACGTAATATATGTAAAATACGTAACTAATATGACTGAAATTTTAGCAGTATGTATAGTAGAATCTGGAAAAACTTATATTGAATATTTCAGGTCTCTATCCCGAATATTTTTCAGTTATTTGCAAATTTGAGTTGCAAATTTGCTCTTTCGCTCGCAAGCAGCGCCTCTAGTGGTGAAGATGGGAGGTAATATCAGCTGACCTAATGTACATGTAAAACGTGTTTTAAACAGGACATAGAAAAAATATGGATGAGATATTTGTCGCATTTTTAGCCAAGAAAAATTGAAATTGACAGATTCTGGACAAAAATAGTTGCTTTTTTTAGTCAATATTGCTGTATCATATTTGATTATCATTTACAAAATTATATCCGGAAAAAATCTAAAAAGCAGAGACCACGGGTGAAGCCAGTTCATTTTTAGTATGCAGGAACAAAATTCTAACAGAAAAACATTCATTCGAGCAGAAGACACAAAGCCAGATCATCTATTTATAAAAATATTGCTACTCAGACACAAAGTTTGGAGCGGGACGTTTCACAAGAATGACATCCACGGCGCATATTTATAATTGTAACAAATAGTATTTGAATAAAAGCATTTAATCGGGTAAAACCCGGGCGTTGCCCGGGTCATTCGGCTAGTATTATTAATATATACAGTTATCAGCGTCATGCACAATTCTTTCTTAATTCTGTCCGCGTTTGCTTTTGGTTTAGTGGTAGAATGCTCGCCTGCCACGCATTCCCGGCCATTCTTTTTTTTTTAATTTTTAAAACTCATTTATATTATTATAATATTTATGCTTTCCCTGTCTATGTACAGATTTATGGTCTATGTACACAAGTATACAAGCATGTATACAAGTTATTTGCAAAATTGCGTGGCAAATTTGCCCTTTCGCTCGCAAGCAGCGCCTCCAGCGGTGAAAATGGGAAGTAATATCAGCTGACCTAATGTACATGTAAAACGTGTTTTGACAGGACATAGAGAAAATTTGGAAGAGATATTTATCGGAATTTTAGCCAATAAAAAATGAAATTGACAGGTTCTGGGCAAAAATAGTTGTTTTTTTAGTCAGAAAATGATGATGACAATATTGCTGTATCATGTTTATATCGGGATTTATATCGGGAAAAATTCCAAAAAAGCAGGGACCACGGGTGAAGCCAGTTCATTTTTAGTATGCAGAAACAAAATTCTAACATAAAAATATTCATATCGAGCAGAAGACACAAAGCCAGATCATCTCTCTATAAAAATATCGCTTCTCAGACACAAAGTTTGGAGCGGGACGTTTCACAAGAGTGACATCCACGGCGCCAATATATAATTGTAAGGAATAGTATTTGAATAAAAGCATTTAATCGGGTAAAACCCGGGCATTGCCCTTTCTTAATCAATTCGTCACCGTTTGCTTTTGTGAATGGAATAAATACCCAAATATGGCCATTTCTCAAAACCATCGGTGGTTCAGTGGTAGAATGCTCGCCTGCCACGCGGGCGGCCCGGGTTCGGTTCCCGGCCGATGCATTTTTTTTTTTACAATTTTTAAAACTCGTTTATATAATAATAATGACATCCACGGCAACAATTTATAATTGTAACGAATAGTATTTGAATAAAAGCATTTAATCGGGTAAACCCCGGGCGTTGCCCGGGTCATTCGGCTAGTACAAGTTTCAGAGTCATCAACATCTCATTCGAGCAGAAGACACAAAGCCAGGTCATCTCTCTATAAAAATATCGCTTCTCAGACACAAAGTTTGGAGCGGGACGTTTCACAAGAGTGACATTCACGGCGCCAATTTATAATTGTAAGGAATAGTATTTGAATAAAAGCATTTAATCGGGTAAAACCCGGGCATTGCCCTTTCTTAATCAATTCTGTCACCCTTTGCTTTTGTGAATGGAATAAATACTCAACTATGGCCATTTATTATAAGCATCGGTGGTTCAGTGGTAGAATTCTCGCCTGCCACGCGGGCGGCCCGGGTTCGATTCCAGGCCGATGCATTTTTTTTTTTTACAATTTTTAAAACCATTTATATTATTATTAAAATATACAAGTATCAGAGTCATCAATTCTGTCATCGTTTGCTTTTGTGAATGTATGTAAATAATGGATTTCATATCTTTTATTAATTTTTGTTCTGGCATTTATTTGATTAAATATATTTTAAAAATCGTTTAAAATGCAGTCGCAATCATTAGCGAACACATACAAAGGGGGATCGATAAATAAGGTGAATTATCTTATTTCTTAAAAATTAAAAATAATTTGACCCATATAACATCGAGAGTTTTTTAGGTGTTCTGTTCTTTTTTCCCACGCGCGGCGCGAGACTTATAAATAAACTAAAATGGAAGCACCCTTGAAGGATTGCACCACGCTTGAACAACGTGCAGTTATTCGTTTCTTGAATGCAGAAGGTATTCAAACATCTCAAATATGCCAAAGAATGAAAAATATATATGGTGAGTCTTGTTTGTCTCAAAAAAAACATTTATAAATGGGTTAACGAGTTCAAAAATGGACGAATTACATGTTACTAAGGTTCTCAACGTTCGGCCGGTAAGTTTTGTTAACAATTTTTTGGGATGTTGATGGACCAATCTGTCTTGATTTTTTATCCTCAAGGCAACGTATGAACAGCGACCTTTATTGTGACATTCTTGTAAATAAGCTAAAGCCCGGTATAAGAAATAAAAAAGAGGGAAGCTTAGTAAAGGTGTCTCTTCCTTCATGATAATGCAAGGCCGCATACATCATGTTAAACTGTATCTACAATCATTAAATTAGGTTTTGAAGTTTTAGAACATCCTGCATATAGTCCAGACCTAGTCCCCTCTGACTATTTCCTTTTTGGACTACTAAAGATGGAGTTAAAGGGAAAGCGATTTGACTCGGATGAAGATGTCCAGAAGTGGTGCAATATTTTTTTCACACGCTTCCTAAGAGTGCCTATAAAAGAGGGTATTTACAAGTTGCCAGAACGATGGAGACGATGTATAGCAAGCCAAGGTGATTATTTTGAATAAATCAAGTCCTTATCGTTTTTATTTATTTTTTAATAAATTATAATTCACCTTATTTATTGATCCTACCTTGTATGTTTGCCTAATATTTCCATATGCTCTTATTTTTTTTTACAGAAAAATATTTAAATGCCAGTATTTTGGATTAAATTTCTTTATAAACCTTTTTTTATTCTTACTGAGAAGATGGGCATCGCAGTCAGGATTCTTTACAGTCAGTCACTCAACTCAGGCAATTTCAAAGGTTAATGGGGGGTTGGTGGAAAAGCTGCCGTCTATTTAAACTATATTAATTTTGAAACAACTAAATGGATTGCAAAATATAATTAAATCAAATACCTAAACACTAATATAATGCAATTTTTGCCATTACAGACTTTTTTTCCTGTAGTTTATGTGTTTCTTCTGTATTGCTTTTCTATGGCACTTCTACTATTTATTATTGATGTACTTTCAGTATGAGGATACTTCACTCGGGGGATTTTTCGAGAGAAGCTGTGTAAATTTTCTAGTTTACATACATTCACAAAAGCAAACGATGACAGAATTGATGACTCTGATACTTGTATATTTTAATTGTTACACCAGGCTTGAGATGAGCCTATTTTTATAAACAATTTCTAAAATATTATTTTCAGATATTTTAAATAATAATTTTCATTTTATATTTATTTAATTTACAGTATATTATATGTATCGAAAAATCATATATATTTTTAAATTTTATTATTACAGAAGCACGAAGTCTATCAGACTATTGTGCTATATTAGAATTATTTACATATACATATATGGAAGCAATGGGCGCTTCTCCCGTCAAAATAAACGTCAGAATCTGACGCCATCTATTGAACGTCGCCGCAACTAGCGGCCTCGGGTCGGTGACAAAGCCACAACACCAACTTTGGCAAACTGATAAGTGTCCACCTAGAGACCATGGTTTCGGGCTAATGGCCCTCGGGAGGCCGACCCGAGGCCGCTAGTTGCGGCGACGGTCAATAGATGGCGTCAGATTCTGACGTTTATTTTGACGGGAGAAGCGCCCATTGCTTCCATGGATTAATTTCCTCCCGGCAAATTTTCCATCTATATACATATATCTTTAATTATTTACACGATGAATTAGTGGTGATTTATAAATTTGTGTACAAATAGCCAAAGGCAAAACTTGTCAAAGTTTTCATAAGATTGAGTATATACAGAAAGATGATTTGGTATTATGTCAAAGTAAGCAAGTACAATTTTGTTAGTCAGAGGGGAAGCCAAAAAAAGATGCTCTGGTGTTTCAACATCTAGACAGCATTCACATATTGGATCATTTATAACTCTCAAGTAAAAGAGAAAACTTAAAAAGGGTCCTTTGCCTGTGAAGAACAAGTAGTGTGTTTATCAGGAGTAATGAAGCTTGGTACATCTCTCAGAAAATAAATTCTTGAACGTTGCATTAGTTTGAGAAAAATAAAATCTAAATTTTGTTTTGATATATAATTTATTCAACACATTTGAAAGGGGCTTATTTAGTGTTTGGTTTGTCAGAGAATTCTTCATATCGTATCTAATTAGTGATAATTCAAGGTAATCGGTCAGCATAGGAGTTTTGGCTAGAATATGAGTAATGTAAGAAGATGAACTTTTGTAAGCATGAATGCGCCTAATTAAAATTGGTACTGTATAGAATATAACTTTGAACCCTTTGCTGCATTGATAAAGGGGAACACAGATATTTGATGCATAGCTTAGCATAGGACGTATCACCGCCTTGTATAAAATCAATCTACGCCTTTAATCAATTCCCCAAGTACGTGCACATAATAAAAATAGCGCATTCTTATAAATTTCATAGCCCTGTTAATTATATTGTCAACGTGTGGTCCAAAATAAAATTAATTTATTTGTCTGTGGTTGAGAAAAATAACTCCCAAAATTTTAATAGTTTCGGATGGCTGAATATTTATACCGTCAAAGTTTATAGGTAATTTTTGGTAATTGTGTAGGTAGAGTATACCTGTTTTATTTGAGTTGAAAGGAATGGGTTAAGAAAGACTCCGTAAAGTTATTGGATGAGCTGCGAACGATTGTCTCTAATAGAATTTTTAAATAGGGAGCCAATTATGAGATTTACAAGATTGTGAAATATAAAAGGATTTTTTCCTTTTCCTGAGAGAAAAAGGGAGAGGTAAAAGTATATTATTTAATATATATATGTGGGATCCTGTTGACTCCTGTAGACTTACTGTGAGATTGGTGTTTACCTTGTCGGATTGCTGTTGACTCTCTGTAACAAACCCGTTTGAATCCTGGTGAGTCCTGGTGAATTGTGTGGTTTGGGTGGATTTGATTGGATTTGGGATTGGTGGCGCAGTCTTGGTCGAATGGTGGTTTTCCACAGGGGAATAACGAACAGACCTGGATGGGATAGAAAATAGACTTTGCGAAAGGGAGAGAGTGGTGAGACTGAAGGAGGTACTTTGCCTTTCACATGATGGAGCGGGCACTACCTTGGTTGGAGCCTAAGTTGAGCACACCTTGCTTCTAGCCCGGTAACCTACCTTCTTTAACTTCTTGTCCGTAATAATCGTCATTAACTCTCTCGACTACTCATTGGTGGAGATCCTTCCACGTGCTTTCTGCTGATTCGCTATTAGTTGGTCATACTTAAAGGTGATTGTTTGTTGATTTGTCATGCTTAACTGTGATTGGCTTAGTACCTCCATTGTCGCCATGATTGCAATCTTCCAGGAAGAAGAAGGTCTTTGAACTTTAGTTTTATGGGTCCTGGGCAGTGACCTTTACTTCCTGGATGATGCAATCCTGTTAATGGTTATTCCCTTTTTCGCGAAGCCTAGCCTTTATAAAATCTTTTGACGATACATTGCATAGATTCTGGTGGGGTTACATATTGCTATATACAGCAATATATATATGCTATATACTGTATTTATAGATATTTTTCTCCGGAAAAATTTCTATCTATATTTCATCTATTGAATTGGCATAGACCCTTGCTAGCTAAACACCTCTTTGGAAAATTCTGAAGAATTTATGAATCACTTGTTGACCTCATTAAAACATTGCCCTAGACTGCGAGGGCCAAATTCGAAACCGTGGTTTCTAAGCGGGCTTCTGAATTTGTAAAAGTTACTTTGTGAATGTGTATAAATTCTGTTAGTTTGCAGAGACCATCGATCAATGGCGCATAGATTTTGCGTCTATTTTGACGAGAAAGATTTTCTTTCTCTTCAAATTTATATTGTTAGTTGTTCATCAAAGAAGTTGATACATAAGTAAGTACTAAAATAATCAGTTTAAGTGGAAATACCTAAATTTGTCGCTTAACATTTTAACACCTAAATTTTAAATTTATTATAATTAATATGATTTTTAGTC
The DNA here is from genome assembly GCA_030710605.1 of Cordylochernes scorpioides. Lineage (NCBI taxonomy): Eukaryota > Metazoa > Arthropoda > Arachnida > Pseudoscorpiones > Chernetidae > Cordylochernes > Cordylochernes scorpioides. Next base: position 32,273,400 of record CP092865.1, on the reverse strand, counting down.
ATTGAAATATATATTTTAAAATTTCACTTTTATAGATATGTTAAGACATATTGTCAAATTATATTGACAAATATTCGCACGCTTATCTTATCCTATTTCTTTAGTGCGAAGAACGTTGTTTTATCAGATAAGTAAACCGATCTCTCCAGCATTCTAATTGGACGAATGTGGTCATGTTTGTATATAAAGGGGGCTATGGTATGAGTCGACGCCAGTGTGGTGGATGATCTTGTGGGGACACTTAAAGTGTTCTCTGCGTGCTATATCCCTGTCTGGCAATCTCGGCGCATACCTGTGTAACCCCGGTCCGATCCCTACCTAAGCAGCAATAAAGCTAAGTACTGTTTTTTATTTTATTTAACAAATTGTGGTTTATTATTTACTTTTTTTGTGTTGTACTTTTGAGTCCACGATTTTTCTGTGTTTAAGTTACTCTTACTGTAGGCCCTAGTATATTGTATTTGTGTGTTAACCCGTAATTAGTAACATTTGTCATTGGCGAGCCCTGCCAGGATTACTGGTGTTTGCACGTGTAAATTCCTGTAATTTTACGTGCGGTTTTTTTATTTGATTGAGTGGTTTTTTACTAATTTTTTGTACTCCATCATGTTCGCGAATTCTTTGCTCAACTTGTCAGTGTTTAATGGGGTTAATCTCGAATCTTTCATTCGGGAAGTCGAGCTTAAAGCTCAAGTAGGCAAATGGGATCCTGAGGTCAAAGCATTGCTCATGTTCGAGGCTTTATCCCCTGAAGTTAGATTGAGCTTAGAGGAGATGGGTATCCGTAACGATAGCAGTTTCAAAAGTATTGCTAGTAAACTGAACATATTGTACCCTAAGAAAGCGCGTGGTATTAGGGAATGCCTTAGATTAATAGAAGGTCTTAAGCAGAGAGTTGGGGAAAGTCCTATGGTTTTTAAAGAAAGATTCCTGGCCATTAGAGATAAAGTAGAGTACAGTTTTGACGATAGCCTAGTGTTCGAAATTTTCCTCGAAAATGTGCTCGATAAGTATAGAGAGGCTATTGTTCGCAGTGAGGCTAAATCAATAGACAAAGCAGTCAGTGTCATGGCCACGGAGGATAGTGTAGAACACCGTTGCAGCTTTATGAAAGGGGTATGTTCAGTAGAAGGGGTTGAAGAAATAAATAGCATTAAGAGTGAGATGAAGATGCTTAGTGCCAGTGTAAACAGGATGAAGCACGAAAATGAGCAGTGTATTGCAGATCTTAGGGGTGAGGTAGAAAAAACTGACTAAATTGTTGGGCGAAATCAGGCTGAGTCCACCTGAGTGTAGCTTAGGACATATAGCTAGTGATTGCTCAAGACAGTCTTCTATGTTTTTCAACCGCAATACTCTTGACAATGCTGAGATAGTGAACATACGTTCATATGGAGGAAATCAGTTTAGAAATCTGCCAATAGTTAAGGTGAATATTAACGGCAATATGTGGCACCTGTTATACGATACAGGAAGCCAAGTCAGTATTATTGATTCTGAAAAGTGCAAGGTCTTGAAGGAGAATTGGGACGATGTACTTAAAACTTTACGTATAGTGTCAGTGACAGGCCAAGAGCAGACACTTACACGTGTTAAAACCTGTAGAGTTGGTAACGAAAACGGCATTGAGCTGGGAGAGATAAGGTTTTGGTTAATGTCACTCGGAGATAAGGCCTACGACGGGATTCTGGGAATCAATGATATAAGGAGATTCAATATCCCGTTACCTGCCATACGGGAGCGTTGCAACATGATTTCCTTGAAACCAGAAGACCGAGATTATGTAGACCTTAGCTACGTTGCCAGTGTGCATAGACCGATGGTTTCAAGCTCCTTCGAGGAGAAATCAGTGAAGCGCATTGAAAACGAGGCTGTAAAGTTGCCACCTACTGAGTTTAACAGAAGCTGTGAGTGTAGCGCTGGGTCTGTTAATAGTTTTAGAAAGCCTACTTGGGCTGAGAGGTTAAGGGTGATGCGGAAAGCAAAGGAGACTGTCAGACAGTTTATGTCAGGTAATTCTGCTAAAAAGCTTATGAATCCTAGGCCACCTTCTACCAAAAAGTTTCGACAGAGGAGATCTGGTAATGCTAGCTGTTCCTAAGACTGAAGGTTACTCCAACGTCTATGGCCTTTCCGTGAGGAAGCTAGGGTCCTCCGATGTTAACTTTAGAGTAGGAGGGGGTCACCATGCACGATATGGAAAGTTGTACATGTCGATAGGATGAAAGCGTTTAGAAACAGACGCTAAGAAGAGCTTTTTAGCTCTTGGACTTGAGAGAACTGAATGGAATTGGATCGTTCGGTTTCTCATCAAGTGAGCGTCTGTCAGTACCCTAAGTTTCTACCTAACATACACAGCCGGTCCCAGATGAGAGCTTATTTGGTCCCCCATTAAACTCTGTATACTAAAGCATATTATATATGTGTGTTTGGTAATCACTCATGGTAACTCACGTAGTTTGCGCAGATTTTGTTTTGAAGTTTCTGTTGGGAGGAACAAGATGGAAGGCACCTTTATGGAACGACCCGGATGTCTTCTACTCCTCTCTTTAGTTTTTTTTTTGTTTCTTTATAACATGGCTCCCGTGAGCTTTTCCCTCCCGAATAGCGGGAGGTTTTCCTTACGGGACAATAAGAATGTTTGGTAGATTGGTTAGTTTTTTTTTTTTTGGAAAGAGACCTTTTGTCAAATTATATTGACAAATATTCGCACGCTTATCTTATCCTATTTCTTTAGTGCGAAGAACGTTGTTTTATCAGATAAGTAAACCGATCTCTCCAGCATTCTAATTGGACGAATGTGGTCATGTTTGTATATAAAGGGGGCTATGGTATGAGTCGACGCCAGTGTGGTGGATGATCTTTGTGGGGACACTTAAAGTGTTCTCTGCGTGCTATATCCCTGTCTGGCAATCTCGGCGCATACCTGTGTAACCCCCGGTCCGATCCCTACCTAAGCAGCAATAAAGCTAAGTACTGTTTTTTATTTTATTTAACAAATTGTGGTTTTATTATTTACTTTTTTTGTGTTGTACTTTTGAGTCCACGATTTTTCTGTGTTTAAGTTACTCTTACTGTAGGCCCTAGTATATTGTATTTGTGTGTTAACCCGTAATTAGTAACATTTGTCAATATATACAAGAGAGAGAGAATAGGTATTTTTTAATAAATACGTTATAAATAATATATAAAATATATTTTTATTCCGGTTGACTATTTATGTTCTCTCGAATTACTTTTCTTACTCCTCTTAAGATAGTGAAGCCTTTGAAAAAGTAAGAAATGGGATAAATAAAAGTCTAAATAGAAAATAAATATCACACGATTTACTCAAATAATCTTTTACAACTTTTGTTTTGATTAGGCTTACAATAAATATCAAAGTAAAGTTGGAGAAAGCAGATTTTTTTTTCTAAATTGAAGTAAAATGTCTTTTGTGATTTTCTGGTAATTATTTTTAACTTATCAAAGAAGATAAAGGTCAATAAAACCCCTACTATTCACATTTTCTAAGGAAACAATGATAAATCCCCGCCAAAATGAATTTGAGCAGACGATTCAAAAGAATTCGTCTGTATAAAGTAATCGAATAAATTTCAAACCAATTTTTCCAAAGAATTTTATTTCAACGTCATCTAGCGGTAAAAAATTATATATATACTGTTTTTTTTTTTGGCTATGAGATATAAAATTTAAGTTGATTTTAAAAATTGTGTTTTAATAAATAAAGTATGTCTGATATAGTTTTTAAAATGTTTTTATTTATATAATTAGTGAAAAAGAGCTGATGCTTTACTGATGAGAGAGTCAAGAGCTATTTTTCTACATTTTTGCATGGTTGGATGCAGTAAACGCCTATTTAACGGCCATTCCAGGGGGGTTAGCAATTACTTTCTATTAGTTTCAAAACTTTGTCTTTAAAATAATTTCTCAATTTAAAACAAAGCATTAAAATACGATATGTAGGGATTAAAAATATGTCCGAACCTACACAATTTATTTTATGAACAATCCTAAATTAGAAAGCTATTTATAATTAGCCCTTATAAATTTTATTAATTAAAACAAGTATAAACTATCAATTACGAAAATATCTTAATGATGTTGCCTTTTACGAATCAGGATGAGATAGTTGTTGTGTGTGTGTGTCTGTTACTGAATACTAATTATTTATAATCAATATAATATTTCCTCAATTAAAAAATATTTTTTTTAGAAGCCTGTTTTTAAAGTATTAAAATTATTCATGTCGATTTTATTTTACATTTTGGATATTTAAATTTTGTAAACATATGATATCTTTTTGTTTTATCCTTACGTCAATCAGGTACCGTTTTGATAAATAAAATCTGGATAGCTCGAATAACGACGCATGGGAAGAACATAAGGTGACGCAGCTAGATTTTACGCTTTTTAGAAACAGTTCTAAAAGGAGTATGCTTGTGTGTGTGCAAAATAAACTCATGGACAAAACCTATGAATCTTTTAGTATGTATTTTAGAATCCGTATCTTTTAGTATGTATATTAGGATTCAGACAATAACTATGAAAGATATTTCATATACGGTGACCTTTATTGAAGACACACGAGATAACCAAATAGGAACAAAATTGTCTCTGTCTCCTTTAAAAAAAAAACGACGGCGACATCAAAGACTTTTTACTTTTAGAAATTGCAGGTATCAGCGGAATTAATAGGGAATATGACTGCCCCTCACTGCCAAGAATATTTGCATCGTCATCTCATGCGGAAAATAAGGGAGTGTTCAGGAAATCATCTGGGATAAAGCCGTGTTCAAGATTAGTTGTCAGCTCCTGGATGGTTCTTGGCGGAAGTATCCGGGCTGATACACCCTCCTCCCAGATAGCCACAATCATCTTTAAAATTAAGGTCGAAGAACGTTGCTGGCCATTCTATTCTGTACGTGTCCTCGGGTTCCAGATGTTCGTTTATCAGACCGGTTCTGTGTAGGGGCGCGTTGTCATCCATGAACACGAAATCCGGGGCAACAGCCTCCGGAAAAGCAGCACATGGGGTTCTAGGATCGCGTCCCGGTATCGCCGTTTAAACACATGGAGGGGCGTGTGGTCAGTTGTTTTAATCTCTGCCTCAGACCATCACATCCCTTCCGCCATAGGCATCCCTTTTCTACGATATTTGAAGGGTAGTAGCATGTTCCCCTTCTGTCCAGATGTAGGAGCAGAGAGAATCAATATTTATAAGTAAAGGATATGAAGCGAACGAGGATACTTTTCTTTTAAATTTTAATGAAGATTCAAGCTTTCGGGCGAAAACAGCCCTTCTACAGGAAATTATAGAAAAACATTTTCAAAAAGTAACGTTTGTAAACAAAAATGGTATCTCTATTGATCTTGTAACGCGTGAATAAATCTCACATCCACGCGACCCAGACTATGGATACATTGAATAAATCTGCTAAGTTGAGACTTTTCAAAGTAAATCAAACTGGCATAGGGCCAACTATGGTACACAAATTATGGAAATATTGCTTTATATGCATCAGGAATCTCTATATGTCGGTTGATACTATTGTATTTCAAAGAGAGCAACGCCTCGACGAACATATCTTTTAAATTTGCTGTTGATATTAGAGTAATATGCTTGTGGTTGGGATGTGTTAAAAGAATGTCCCGTTTGTCTAATATGTTGTACGATAAGGGACTTGGGTTCATTATTTCTATGTTTCTGTGATGTTCGTCCATTTTGTCCTTGATTCGTCTGCCTGTTTCTCCTATGTATATACTGTTACAGTTTGAGCACTTTAATGAATATACGGAGTTTGTGAAAAAAGGTAGGGTAACGGGAAAACTATTCTTGGTTATGGGATTTCTGATTATTGTTTCTAATTTGGGGGTGTTGGTGTAAAAGTATATACATAGGAGAAACAGGCAGACGAATCAAGGACAGAATGGACGATAATCACAGAAACATTAGAAATAATGAACCCAAGTCCTTATCGTACAACATATTAGACAAACGGGACATTCTTTTAACACATCCCATCCACAAGCATATTACTCTAATATCAACAGCAAATTTAAAAGATTGGTCGTCGAGGCGTTGCTCTCTTTGAAATACAATAGTATCAACCGACATATAGAGATTCCTGATGCATATAAAGCAATATTTCCATAATTTGTGTACCATAGTTGCCCTATGCAGTTTGATTTACTTTGAAAAGTCTCAACTTAGCAGATTTATTCATTGTATCTGTTGGCTTCTGTAGGCGTTTCTGGGAAAAAGAAAGAGAGGATCCAATGAAATAATTTAGTAGCGTTTATTAAAACAAAATCATAATAATGAACAACACATATAACAGAGAGTACCGTCGTCTTCCGGGTATTCCTTCTACTGGGGAGCTCGGATTCTATATTCTGTGCGTTTATAATCTGTTTATCTGTGGCTCTCTGGTCGGGATGGCGCCTACATATCATAGTCTGGGTCGCGTGGATGTGAGATTTATTCACGCGTTACAAGATCAATAGAGATACCATTTTTGTTTACAAACGTTACTTTTTGAAAATGTTTTTCTATAATTTCATGTAGAAGGGCTGTTTTCGCCCGAAAGCTTGAATCTTCATTAAAATTTAAAAGAAAAGTATCCTCGTTCGCTTCATATCCTTTACTTATACTTATCAGAGGATTCCAGTTTTATATGAATCAATATTTATGTTGAACCTGAATATTCGTCTGAGAACAGAACCCGAATACATTGGTCATATTCCCAGTTGACGTGATATCCGCACCATGAAAGGCGACGCCTCTTCTGGAGTGGGGTCAAAGGGACGTATAACGCAGGCTTTCTAGCGTAAAGGCCTTGCATTTTAAGCCTTCGTGAGACGGTTTTCCAATTCGGATATTTCCAAGAAGGATACAATTCTACCAGTTGACGTACAAGCTCCAGGGACAGTTAGCGAAGCTGACAGCTTCGGTGAACCCTTGGTGATTAGAGCCAGGTATCGCGCGCGGTCGTCATTCTGGATTATCCTCATTAGAATTGGCCCCATGACAGAATATCACTCTTTCCCACACGTTAAACAACTTGGCGACTTCCTGAATTGGTTGTCACTTTTCGACCCTCCCGATTGCGCTTCCTCGTGATATGTCCTCCAGATGGTGCCTTGTAGCCATTGATTACATCTAAGTGCGCTATAATTCCAGCACATTAAACCTTCTTTTTGAGTGCGATACATGTTCAACCCTATTTACTTGTTTATATCTAATTGCTTTATTTTTTAAAGGAGAATGTTCGAATTCACATGCCATTATATAAGCAAATAAGGAGTGGTTTATAATAACGAAAAGATTCAAAAGGATAAGTTTCTTTATTTGAAAAATAAATTCGAGCTTTCGGGCGTAAGCTGCCCTTCTACAGGAATAATGGATATAATTTTAAGTAGTCATGTATTTACAGTTATAAATATTTTCTTTAAATGGTTTCTCGCTTTGGTCTTGTATAGCGTGAGTGGATCACATGCCCGCGTGATTTAGTTTAAATCAAAAAAGCCTTGATAAGGAGAGGCGTGTTGCCCCTAGAAATACTAGTCGACCAAAAAAGGAGTGGTTTATGCTTAAAATATGAAAATTCCTTAAGTTTTGCCTATAAGTATAAATATAATAATCTACTTATATATTTGCCTTATTCTGTCTGTTTGTTTGTCTGAAGCTCACGGATAGAATGCGCGCCCATTGGCTGCCAGAAAACACGTGACCTCCCTGCCCGCCCCCTTCTAGACAACCCTGTTATCAGCTGTGTGATACATACACCTGTCTATAGCGGCCATTCTAGACAACCCTGTTATCAGCAGTGCGTTACATCCACCTGTCTATACAGACCACCCTGTCTATAGCGGTCACTTTAGGCAACCCTGTTATCAGCAGTGTGATACATACACCTGTCTATACAGACCACCCTGTCTATAGCGACCACTCTAGACAACCCTGTTATCAGCTGTGTGATACATCCACCTGTCTATACAGACCACCCTGTCTATAGCGACCACTCTAGACAACCCTGTTATCAGCTGTGTGATACATACACCTGTCTATACAGACCACCCTGTCTATAGCGACCACTCTACAGCTGTGTGATAGATCCACCTGTCTATACAGACCACCCTGTCTATAGCGGCCACTCTAGGCAACCCTATTATCAGCTGTGTGATACATCCACCTGTCTATACAGACCACCCTGTCTATAGCGACCACTCTAGACAACCCTGTTATCAGCTGTGTGATACATCCACCTGTCTATACAGACCACCCTGTATATAGCGGCCATTCTAGATAACCCTGTTATCAGCTGTGTGATACATACACCCTCTATAGCGGCCACCCAAGACAACCCTGTTATTGGCTGTGTGATACATACACCTGTCTATACAGATCACCCTGTATATAGCGGCCATTCTAGACAACCCTGTTATCGGCTGTGTGATACATACACCTGTCCATACAGACCACCCTGTCTATAGCGACCACTCTACAGCTGTGTGATAGATCCACCTGTCTATACAGACCACCCTGTCTATAGCGGCCACTCTAGGCAACCCTATTATCAGCTGTGTGATACATCCACCTGTCTATACAGACCACCCTGTCTATAGCGACCACTCTAGACAACCCTGTTATCAGCTGTGTGATACATACACCTGTCTATACAGACCACCCTGTATATAGCGTCCATTCTAGATAACCCTGTTATCAGCTGTGTGATACATACACCTGTCTATAGCGGCCACCCAAGACAACCCTGTTATCTGCTGTGTGATACATCCACCTGTCTATACAGACCACCCTGTATATAGCGGCCATTCTAGACAACCCTGTTATCGGCTGTGTGATACATACACCTGTCTATACAGACCACCCTGTCTATAGCGACCACCCAAGACAACGCTTTTAAATATATTCGCACTCGGGTAAACCCGGGCGTTGCCCTGGCCATTCGTCTAGTGTAAATATAAAAAAGACGTTTCTCTAAAAGCTCCGTCGGAGTGGTTTTCGTCATCGCACTGTCGATTCAGTGTAAGCGTAGTCATCTCATTTTCACGCAGCGTTCGTATTCATCGTGCCGTGTTGTTCTAGTGTGAACAGTACTCATATGGCCCTCTATTTCGCTTTATAAAATCGCTGGACGTAATTTCTGTGCCTTGAACTATCTCTAACTATTCAAGCGCCATATTATACAAGCTACGTCAATCACTCCTGGGTTCACATAGGGTACAGCCTGCACGGTCTGGACAAAACTTCAGGATAAGAGAAATTCGACGTGACGCATTCTCCGACTTGATTAATTATGCGGGCTCACTCCTCTGACTGCGTTACCAGTTGTGAAGTATATTTTCCTTTTTACTACTTTCCCAGCCATATCTCCACCAATTACATCGACTTAGCTGTAGTGACTTCCGCTGTTTGCGCACCGTTATAGAAATCATATATAAATAATATAAAATACCGTCCCCATTGATAAACATAAGACCTATGTTACTACACGCACTTTAGTTCATCGATGTGAGAGAACAATTCCGTGGATCTTTGCTAGGAATTTCTCGGTAACCACATCTGTTGGGATTTCTGGACGATCCTCGTTAAATACAGGTGTTAGAGATATTTTAATTCGTTTAACAGATATCGAACTATAGTCATGAATGGATAAGTGTTGCTATCAACCGCATTCAATTTTGTGATGTATGTCCTCACTTGTTTTCCATTGAAAAGCAAAATTCGAATCAACGAACGATACTGCCTTTTCTCCATTTTTCTCTATACAAGCTGGTATGCCTCACTGAAATAGCTACCAGATTAAATCAATTACATAAATCAAGGCGAAATTTAGTGCGTGCACGTTTAATGATTGCCAGCACATGGTGGTAAAACAACTTGCTGCAACGCAATGGGTTTCTAATAAAACAGCTACCTATTGAACTACCCTAATTTTGTCATTTTAAATATGCTACATATTCGTAAAAAATAATAGTATTTCGCCTTTTAAAATAATTTATTTTTAACTTATAAGAAAGCGAAATTAAATATTGTTTACTAAAGAGAAAATTCAACACATTCTATTAATATATATATATATATATATATATATATATATATATATATAAATCAAAGTGACTAAAATTTATTTTCATAAATATTTTCTAGAATCCCAAATTTTACAGTTCATAGATTATGTCCACATTTCTCTAACTTGAATGATTTGATATGAGATTAAAAAGCACCCAATGTAAATAAACATAACATTTGAATTTCTTTTTAAATTATTTATATGAAAAAAATAAAACTTTTAAAATATATTTTCATACTCTTAATCAAATACGCTTAGGAACACACGATATTTAAACTTACTCCAAAATACGTTTAAAATATATTCTTTACGTATATATATTTATGCATTAATTGAAAAGGCATATATTGGATCAAAATATCATTTATTTTACCAATTTTTCAGTTGGCGTTCAGCCAAATAAATGGTATTTTGATCCAATATATGCCTTTTTAATTAAAGATTTATTTATGGATTGCTCTATTTTCAAAATATATATATGTGATGATTTAAGACCATGGAATTGTTGTAAATAATCCAGATATCTACTACCACATATTTCACCACGTGACAATATATAACTTGTTATTTACTGCAAATAACATCAATCTGTTCCGCTTAAGACTCTAATAAAGTATAGCAACTGTACAGATAGAAGGAATGGAGAATAACAGGAGAAAATTAAGTCTAAAATTATTCAGGCCTAAATGAGAATAAGAAAGTAGGCCTATCGAGCCCAGTCCAATTTTTACGAGGTCATGGCCCTCCTGGATGATGTAACTTTCCCCCCTGTTTACGTCAGAAAAGGGCAGTGACCTGCCTAGACTCAGGGAAGCTATAAAAGGAGGCCTTAAGCCTCAGTTATCCAGTCTTTGTTTCAGTCCTTCAGTCCTCCAGTCCGCGTAGGCCGCTCCTATAGAGGTAATCCTTTCCTGCCAGAAACCTCCTCGCCCCATTCCTTCTTGACGTTCAGACGCTTTTTGGTGGTATCTCTGTTTGTTTATTTCACATTTGGCCCAACTGTGTCGCCTTCCACCATGACTGCACGGTTAGAAGTGACATCGAGGTTAGTTTAGCAACAGGTAACACTGGTCCCAGAGGTCCCAAGATATCACATATATGCATAAATGGAAATCGATTTTTCTCTGTTAACTGAAAACTCGATATTTATTCGACCAATTCAGATGCGTTTTTTAAACGTAGTATATCTTTCTGAGATCTTTATCATACATTAAATATCACGTTGGTTATTTAAAATATTTTATTAACAATATTTTCCTAAGCTACCCTGACATCACGTATTTCTGAATGTTTTATTCAACTTGCTTTCCTTGTCACCCACATATTTTAAATGCATTTTTGATATATTTAAAGAGCCCCTCTAGAAGTCTGAAATTTGGTAGACTAGTCAAACAATTGAAAATAATGTAAGTCGACAAAATGTCATACTACTGGGTGGACGGTAATCGACTATTGTTGTTATATAACCTTTCAAATTTTGTAATTTTAACTTAAAATTTTTGAATATATTTCCTAACAACGTTGAAGTCTGCTATTTTATAGACTAATTCAATCATATTGAAATTTGGAGTGTACAAAATTTCAGACTTTTATCTGCACTAGATGGTCGGGAATAGACTAGAGAAAATACTGTATGATAGGCGCAGACGTTTCTCTGGCGTAATGGTGTGCTGGAGTTCCGCAAAAATGTGGTCAGGAATGGACTAATATATATATTTCCTTTCAATTTTTCAATGCAAGTGTACAAAATATCAGACTTCTAGTTATTCGTGATGGTCTGTAATAGTCTATGTCATACATTGTCAAACCTCTAGGTAGCCGTAAATTGATTAATTTTAATTTCTATATTTACTTTCGAATTTTATGATACATTTTGAAATAACTCCAGACCCCACAAAATTCTGAAAATTTGTAGACTATATATATATATATATATGAAAAAATGAAAGAAAAAATAAAAGATAAAAAGGTCAGGTGTTGAATTCAAAAATGAAAATGGCATATCCCTTTTTTGGTCCCAGTGGCTTCTTGAAAAACCAAGAAATAGGTATTCAAGGCCAAACCTGCGTAAATATGATTAACACATGAAAAAACGAAATCAAAACATATTTTTGGTCGCAGTTGTACAGCCTACTCCACGCTGACGAGCGCCAAAAGCGCGAAACGCGTTCGTGGATGGCTTTTCTTGATTTATCAATAAATTGGGTTGGCCAAATATCAGGAAACAGGCTAAATCATTGCCTTCTGTAAAGCACATGTGCTCCTGGTCAGGATAAGCCATTTTTATTTTAGATTTCAACACCTGACATTTTTTATCTTTTATTTTTTTATTGCCTTTTTTCATATATATATATAATAATAAATAGTTATTTAATTTTATAGTCCATTTTTGTATTAAAATTAAATAACTATTTATTATTATAATTAATTTAGATTTAGCTTGCTAATCTAATCAAATCTAACTGATATAAGTTATCATTATTATCAGTTTGCTCCTTAAGTTTTAAAATTAGAATCACTGTTATAATTTTGTTATATAGTTTCTACACTATATTAATTCATATGAGCTTGCTCTATGATATATTTTTTATATATAACATAATATACAAATTAAATTATATTAGATACTCTAATATAAATAAATCTTCATACAAATTTTAATTATCTTTCATTGTTTGATTATTAAAAATTAAATTATAAAAGTAATTCTAGAAAAAATAATTTCAGAACTTTTGTTTTTTTCAGTGTTTTGTTAGTTTAAAGATGTTTTTTTTATTAGTTATTCTTAAAAATATAACAGATAACAAAAAGTAATATCTATATATTTATAGATTAATTATTCAATTTATTACAAATTTTATCACCACAAAAACAATTAAGTAAAATATATTTAAAAATTCATAAGAATAACAAACTAAAAAAACTAAAAAAAACTACAAACATATTAGTGTTAGCACCTCTTTTATGTTAATTTAAACTCGCTAAGAATTGCCTAAGAAAAAATTGTCAAACTTGTCCCTCTCTTAAGAACCATGACACTTTTCAAACAACTAGTTGTAAATTAGTGAATAATATTTATAAATTAACATGCCAAATTTGTCAACTATCATATATAGGACAAACTTGTAATCCATTAAATATACGAATAAACCTACATAGAAACCACGCTAAAAAATCAATTGGTAATATATATATGAAAGAACACAATCAATTACATACTTTTAACAACTTTAAGATAGAAATACTAGACATATGTCAAAACAAAAAACAACGACTATTATTAGAAAACAACTACATTTATAAACACAACACATTATTCCCTTATGGACTTAACGACGAATTAAACTACACATACAAACCACAAACAGAAGAAATTTCAACTTATGAAATCAGTTGCAAATACAAAAAAAAATGAATTTAAAACTAAACCTAATAAAACTAGAGGTAAAACTACAAATAAATTAGGTTACATTGAATTTGAAGAATTACTTGACCCAAAACAAATGTACACTAACAACTTCGTCGATAAATTTATTAAAACATTATTTAAACTAAATAATAATAAATTTATCAAACTCATAGAATATATTAAAATTCATAATCTGACTAACAGATTAATAGATATCACACACGACATCTTTAAATACAGAAAAATTAAACAAACTACTAATAACATTAATATTATCATTAAATTTAATAACAATTTATTTAATCATATTAAATTTAATGATATTTTTAATAACCAAATCATCAATAATCTTTTCCCTATAAAAATTTTAAATTTTAAAACAATCTGGAGATACAATAAAAATATAGGTAATTTAGTTTGCAATTATAACCAATTTATTAATAATTTGGCAAATTTTAAAAAAATTAAATGTAATTGCAACAACTATATTGATAAATATAAGTTCTCAGGTCATATATTAACTAGCAACTTTTCTTTTTTAAATCCAGAATATCAAGAAATTTTAAATAAAGGGTATAAATATATACCTCAAATTAAACACAATTATAATAATACAATTAAATCTATATTAAAAGATATAGATATTTTCATAAATAAAACTAGTATAAGATACAGTATTCCAGAATTTACTTTTCTGGAATGGAAACATAATATTAAAAAGGAAATTATAAATTATTATAATAATACACTTAAATACACAAAACCCAATTCAGACATTCCTTCTTTTAAAGAAAATATAATTAATTTACAGAAGGACTATATTATCACTCCTATAGATAAATGTTCCAATAATTTATCTTTAATTTGTAAAAATCTTTACCACGATATACTAAAAAAGGAAATTGATAATAATCATAAATACACTTTTGCTAGAACTACAGGCACAAAAATCAAAAAAGACATCAAAAATGTTGAAAATTCACTAAAAATTTATAATAACCACAAAAATCCAAACATACCAAAGTTCTATATAATTCCTAAACTACACAAAAAACCTATTTCTTTCAGAACAATCACATCTGGTATAAATTCAGTCATAAAAAATATTGATATACAATTAGCCTCAACACTACAATTTATTATAAATAAATTAACTAATAAATATAATTATAAATTTATCGACTCAAATAAAAAAATCATTAATTATTTAATGAACAATTGGACAAACATTGAAACAGTACACACATTTGACTTTGAGGACCTATATTCTAAAATAAATTTAAGAGATCTAAATAATAAAATAACCAATTTATTTAATGAATTCATTAATGACAAAACTTTCTACATTAAAATTATTCATAACAGATATAAAACATTTAAATTAGATCTTAAAACAGCAAAAACTCTACTGGAAACATTTTTAAATTTTAACTATATAGAATTTAAAAATAAAATATATATTCAATCAGAAGGCGTTCCCATGGGTACTTCTTCTAGTCCGTTATTAGCAAATCTAATATTGTTCTGGTACGAAAGAGAATACTTTCTACAAAATAATATTAATTGGCAAATATTCCGATATGTAGATGACATAATAATATTTAATAATCCACTGTTTAAAAAATTAATACCTGAAATATATCCTAAATACTTGAAACTTAAGAACAATGAAAAAATTTATAGGAACAAAAAAGTTAACTTTTTAGACTTGAATATAGACCTTACAAATAGTGCTGTTAGAGTTTATAATAAAAAGAGTAATTATAATTTCAATATTATAAAATACTGTAATATGAATTCTAATTTATCATTAAATTGCTGTAAAGGTATATATTATGGTCAGTTTCTAAGATTTTATAGAATAAATAATATATTAGATAATTTCATAGAAGATGTTAAAAATTTAAACATGGAATTTATTAAAAACAAATTTAGTATCAAACAAGTAAAATATTTCAACAGTATATCAATTATAAAATATTTAAAAAAAATAAATGGAAATATCCATTTATGAAATCAACTTTCTATAATTTCTCTTAATATTAACTAATACAAATTTATAATCTTTAATAGTTAATTAAATTTTGATTAAATAACTGATTAAAAGATTTTCTCACAAGATTTTTAAAGTGTTAAAGTATATAGTTCATTTTTGTTTAATCTCCAATTTCTGGGGAGGAAAATGGAAGTTAAATAAAGGTGAATTTACACAATTAATAGCTTTATTAAACTCTTATAATTTGCCTTTTTAAAGGAATATTAAAAGATGAATAAGTGTTAAATCAGTTATTTTGATATAACTAGCTGTAAAGATTATGAATTTTAGCTTTCTTCCCTTAACTATTTTTCCTTTCTTCTTTAATTTTCTTGTTGTTCAAAAAAATTCTGAATAAATGGTCTAAATTTGAAATGTGGGGGGACATTCCCCTCCCGCGACATGTGTGAGCCAGAAATAGATATTCACAATGGAGGACGCCGCGGCAGAGGTAGGTTTACAGTTTGAATTTGTTAACACTTGTATCTGTTATATATGTTCATTTAAATATTTCACTGAAACAACTTAATATTAACACATAAAATCCGGTTTAAAAGAGATCTATGACATAATAAAGAAGGGGTTGAAATGTCGCTGGAATTTTATCTGAAGATCCCCGTTCCAGCAGATCTCTTTTTCCAATTTATTTCAATTTAAAGTTTTTTGTGTATGTCTGGTCTACCATTAGGGTTTCAAAACATAATATCCAAACTTATAACAAATGTTAATTCATACTATAGATATATTACTAAATACAACTATTTATAATCATATTATAAAATAAAAAAACCTTTAAAAATCTTAAAAAAAAAAAAAAGAATAAAAAATACAAAATCATAAAAAAAAATATATATATATACTAACAATCTTATCTACCTTCTTTATAAAACTCTTTTTTTTTTTTTTCCTTATTATTAGTTTGTTTAAAAGTGCATGGTTCTGTCTTTCTCTCTTTTTTCTAACTATTATATATATTCTCTCTTCGATTATTCTATATATAGGATTAGAGTATGTCTGAATGACGTGTAAAAGCCGATGTAATAGACGTTACTTTGTTAATTTTTATTGTTATTAATTATAAATATATAATTAACTTGAGGATGTAGTAGAAGTAAAGGATTTTTTTTTCTCTCTCTCTATCTACAAATTAATAACATTTTACAAATTTTATAATTTGAATTTAAATGATCATAATAGTGAAGATAATCTTAATACAAAACTGGACTATAAAATTAAATAACTATTTATTATTATAATTAATTTAGATTTAGCTTGCTAATCTAATCAAATCTAACTGATATAAGTTATCATTATTATCAGTTTGCTCCTTAAGTTTTAAAATTAGAATCACTGTTATAATTTTGTTATATAGTTTCTACACTATATATATATATATATATATATATATATATATATATATTAAGAAAAAGGCATCTCCTTATCGTGCAACTGAAAGTTGCTGATGGCTGGCGCCATCTATCGGAATAAATATCAACTATTCTCGTTGATTTTTAATTATTCCAGAATTGGCCAAATACCCATTCTTGATTAATCAAGAAAAGCTAACCACGGACGCGTTTCGGGCTGTTGGCCCTCATCAGCGTGGTGCAAGCTGTACCTCAACAACCAAAAAATTGGTCATTAAGGCATCCTGAAAAATCATGAAACGGGTAGTTAAGGCCAGAATTGCGTGAGGACGCTACACAATGTGAAAAAATAGTACAAATGTAACATTGTACTGGGATAAGGTGCATAAATTAAGAAAAAGGCATCTCCTCCCGATAAGGAGATGCCTTTTTCTTTTTTTTTTTTTTCTTAATTTATGCACCTTATCCCAGTACAATGTTACATTTGTACTATTTTTTCACATTGTGTAGCGTCCTCACGCAATTCTGGCCTTAACTACCCGTTTCATGATTTTTCAGGATGCCTTAATGACCAATTTCTTTGGTTGTTGAGGTACAGCTTGCACCACGCTGATGAGGGCCAACAGCCCGAAACGCGTCCGTGGTTAGCTTTTCTTGATTAATCAAGAATGGGTATTTGGCCAATTCTGGAATAATTAAAAATCAACGAGAATAGTTGATATTTATTCCGATAGATGGCGCCAGCCATCAGCAACGTTCAGTTGCACGATAAGGAGATGCCTTTTTCTTAATTTATGCACCTTATCCCAGTACAATGTTACATTTGTACTATTTTTTCATATATATATATATCCTAGAAGTCTATATCTATTTATTTGTTCTATTATATATTTTATTTTTATTTTGAAATTTTTGTCTCATTTGTATAATAATTAAATATGAAATTTTCATATCGACAGAATTTTTATGAAAATATGAAAAAGAATATTTGATTATATTGTAACGTAGAAAATTAGGAAAGGCAAACTTTAGAATGACAAGTCAATTTATTTAAGGCAAGTACAAAATCAACATTTATAAGATACAAGTTAAGCAATGAGGAAAGTTTCCAGAGAGTAGCAAAATATAAATAATAAAATATCAAAAATTAATAATCTGTACATAAAAAAATACTTTGCTACATAGATCCTTCCCTATGGGAGCTGTGACCCAGAGCTTGCAAATACTGTAGATACTGACATGGATCTAACGTGCTTCTGCCAAGGATTCCCTTAGTCTCGAAACTTTGCCCCTAGTAGCTTCATAACTTTCAAATGATTTGATACCTGATAGGAATATTTTAAAAAATAAATATTTATGTAATAATTTTTAAAAAATTAATTGAGCAACACTGTCGTGTTTGTTTACATTTCGTTCATATACAGGGTGTACCAGGTAAATTGGGAATTTCAACAATGGTATTTTAACTGAAATTTTTTGCAAGTAAAAATTAAAATATCCGAATGAAATTTGACACAGTAGTAGATAAAAGGATATAGTTTTTATTTATTCAATGAAGTTTCCATTATTAGCTACAACAGTCTCGAGGCGAGTGCGGAATGAAGCACAGGCCTTGGCGACGATGACCTTGTCCATTTGGGTCATCACCGTGTGAACTGCTTTCTTGATAGACTGGATGGTGGTATGAGGAGCTTTGTTGACATCTCTCTCAACAACGCCCCATACATAGTAGTCGAGGGGATTGCAATCTGGAGAATTAGGGGGCCAAATATCAGGACCCCAGTGACTAGGGACGTTAAGTGTCAGCCACGATTGTGTCTTTTTTGCCTTATGGGCTGGAGCTGAGTCCTGTTGGAAGACATACTTCCTTCCTGCGGCCACCATGTCCATCCAAGGCTTCACAACGGTCTCCAGAACATTGATGTAGGTGTCAGCGTTCATCCTAAGGCCCTTCTCAAAGAAATGGGGAGGCATGACATCCCCTTCACTGCTGATAACGCCAAGGACCATTACGGAAGCAGGAAATTTCGTGTGCATCACGACAGGTATCTCTGAGGGGTCTTTACAGATCCAGCGATCATTCCTGGGATTTACCTTTTGGTCCACGTCAAAGTTCTTTTCGTCAGAGAAGAACCTTAGCATGCCAAAAGAGTCGTGTTTCAGGTTGTTGAGGAGGGCAGCAGCCTTTCCTTTTCTGTTATTCTTCATATTCTCAGTCAGCAACTGACCTTTCCGAAGGGCATAAGACTTGAGACCAAGGTCCTCATGGATAGTTCTGACAATTGTCATAGAGCCAACGTCCATTTCCTTGGCTATGGCCCTCATGCTCTTCCCAGGGTTTCCATCAATCTTCTCCTTGACATTTTTGACAAATTCTTCGCCTCTTACCCTGTCCGATCTACGCGAGTGCTTTTTCCTTGTAGCTATCCCCTCTTTGTTACTGTCGGCCTCATCAAACTGCTTCTTGACACGATAAATAGTGGTTTTGGGCAACTTAAGAAAATCCACTATCTCTTTGGGGCTCCTTCCGGCGCGCAGAGCAACGATGATGGCAGCTCGATTTTCAAATTCTCGGTTACTGTTCATCACTACACTGCGCACACATGTACTGTTGCATTTTACATGAATATGGCTACGTAATGAAAAAAAAAAACAAGTTTTTAATCTCAAGTAGTTTTTGTTTTATGGACTGTCAAAGTTAGTCCCAATTTACCTGGTACACCCTGTATTAACAAAACGATATTAAATGGTTATTTTCTTTTTGAATTATCAGCTTTCAATTCATTTCTAATGTTTTTCAAGTTTTTTTTATCGTCAACATAGATCGATTAATTAAAAATATTAGCTTTATTTTTATATTGTTTTTTTTTTTTTTTTTTAATGTTGAAAGCGAAAATTTAGCGTTTGTATTTGATGAAATTTGAATGCCTTTGTAATGTATGAATCAAATTACTCAAAATGTTTATTTAACTCGAAAAAAAAAATAAAAAAAAAATAAAAGGAAAAAAAAAATTTTAATCGCCATAGTAACAACAATGGATGCATTTTTTAAAGCCATTTTTGAGAACTCTCTTTTCAAGTTAGACGTTTCTTTGACCGCAGCGTATTTTAAAAACTAATTTATGCATTTTAACAAAGTTGATAAGAAGAATTGTTTAAAGATATACCTTTTAATTTGCGGCACAAAGGCTTCCAAGAAAGAAATATCCTCGCTTTCGAGTAGATGGAGCTGTTTTGCCAAACTATGAGTATCGATTGAATCGCAACAATCTGATTTTGTATCTAATGATATTGTTGCTCTAACAACTTCGCAGTGACTCAAATCCGCAAAATTTTATTGGACGAAATTTTGCAAGAAATCCGATTCAAGACCAAGAAAAATTAAGAGATAAAGTTATTTGTAGACCATATTTGTTTCACGAAACCCCCGATGTCAAAAAGTCTGCTCAGATACACAATCCATTCTGCGTTACTTTACTAATATGCAGACCGATATGCGGAAAAATCCTTCGAGAGTAGATGACATATCCAAGCGGGAAATTTATATTATCAAGCCACTACATATCACGATTGGCTTATAATTATTAAATCATGAATTTTTCGAAGTTTTGCTCATTTTTCATTGGTAAAATGGTTATGCGAAATCAAATATATGTCATATAGACAAAATAACATTTAAGTCGCGAGGGCTGCAAAATCTGGCCCTCGAAAAAGGCGCGTCGAAACCTGTATGGCGTGGCCAGAGCTGCAATATATGGCTTTTGGCACGAGCCTGGTGGAATAGTTTTTGAACGACATAAGTGCAGCAAATAGGGACCTGGACATAGAGCCCTTGCGAAGCGATATGTTGGCGACCAATTTCCAAAGTCTGGCCCTTGGCATGGGGCGATCGGGACTCTGTTGGAATGGATCGGGGATTAAAATACTGCTCTAATGATGCCTGAACCTGTTCTTTGTTACTCTGTACACAAAAACCATCTGCTATAAAGATAAGTATTCATTTAAAACCGTTATCCCATACTTGTGGCAACATGTTTCTAGCTGTTTAGGATCAGATCGAAAAATTATCAAGGATGCGTTTCGCTGCTACCTCCGTGGCGGTCGGGATAACATCTCACGCCAGCCTTATGTCAACTTCGTGGGGGTTGTTCAGAGCGAAAGAAAAGGTCATCAAGAAAGATGATGGACGGCAGTGTCTATCGCCTCTGCTATTTAGTTATTGATGTTCGTTAGAAATCAACAACCAAATAACTGAAATCCAATAAAATATTTTGCCTAAAATGCTTTTTCACAAGTTCACATTTGTCGTTATTTCTAGACCATGCATTAGGTTTGAAACAATAGTGTTTATATTGTAGCAAAGTATAAATTATATTTTACGTACAGATTATTCATTTTTTTAATATTCATATTATTTATATTTTTCTAATCTGGAAACTTCTCTCGTTGCTTAGCTTGTCTTCTTATATATAAAAGTCAATGTCTGTTGTCTGTTTCGCGATAAACTCAAAAACTACGTAACCAATTGGTACCAAATTTTGCATGTCGCTTTTTATAAACCTGAGGAAATTTTCGGCTACATTTTGATTAGTATTTTTGGCTATTTATTTTTTTCATTTGAAGAAAATATTTTTACGCGGAGTAAATACGAGGCGAAGTAACAACACCAGGCCAATTAAGCGACTAATGAGCGTTCTGCATTTTTTTCAAGTTGCTTGCGTAATTTTTTTGAAATATCTATTTATAGGCGTGTAACTTTTTTTTACAAAAGTATTGAGTATTTAGAGAGAAATTTATATTAATAGGCAATCCCATAATATTATGTTCAAATCACTAAGCTTGAGGGATAAGTCTCTTTCAAATACATTTATTTCAAGCTTTCGGGCACAACCGCCCTTCGACAGGAAAAATTATATTAGCTACTAAAGTTTTCGGATCTAATCCATATATACATTTGTGAGACGCCCGTGTCTCAAGTGTAATGCGAGGCTTGCCGCGGGAGGGGATGAGATCTTTGAAAAAGATGGCCGTTTAGCCCTTTGAAATATCGGAAATAAAAGATTACTTATTGAATCGCAGAGTTCATGATACCGAGGGGGGTTTGGTGGCTGCAGGGAATATTACATTGTAAATTTCAGGTAAATCAATTTTTCTATTGAGGCTCTGGAATTTGCTTGATAGGATGGATTCAATGATTAGTCTTTGGTGTTTGTTGGCAATATTGGAATAGTGAATTTTCGGTGATGTAATGTTGAAGGAATGGCCAGTTTCGTTTATGTGCTGTACTATTAAGGATCTATGGTCTAAGTTATCGATATTTCTTTTGTGTTCATGAATTCTAATATTGACATGTCTCCCGGTTTCGCCTACGTAGATTTTTGGGCAGTTCAAACATTCTATGGAGTAAATAGCGTTTCGTGGTGTGCTGCGAGGTTCATTGAGTTTCATGATCTGGTTTCGGAGAAGGGATCCAGAGGTAGGTGCGCAGGTGAAGTAGGTTTTGATTCCAAATTTCAATAAGAATCTCGCTATTGTGGAGGATAATGGTGAATACGGCATATTGCAAATAGATCTGTATATTGGAGACTGTGTCTTTTTAGTTGGGTCATAAAAGTGTCGCAATATAAAGGATATCGGGTATGCGCAGTCCCTGAGGTTAGCTAATATGTTCTGTGTTTCGAGGTTCTTGTACTTCTGGAGGGAGCAGTGGGTATGGACTCGTTTTGATAGAGCAATGACTGTGTTGATTTTATGACTGATAGGACAGAAGGACGAGTATTGAACGTAATTAGGATGGAAGGATGGTTTATAATAAACGGTGGTGTGCAATTCATGTTGGTGCCGGATGATTTTAACGTCGAGAAATGGAAGGGTATTATTGGTTTCTTTTTCAACTGTAAAGTGAAGATCAGGGTGATAATTGTTTAGATTGTAGAGGATGTCATCGGTTTTGGTGGTGGTGCAAATGCAAAAGATGTCATCGATGTACCTGCGCCAAAAGAATATATCATGGGGGAAATTGGCGGTAATCCTTCGGTCTATTGCGCGCATAGAGATCTCAGCAATTGTGGTCGATAGAGGGCTTCCCATTGGGGACCCTTTTGCCATCCAGCATCGGCACAACAGTCTTTTATCGCCTGTGGGTCCGGCGACCTGTCGCTGGTTCACCGGTACTGGTCCTGCCGCTACATCAGGCCTCTCATCCGGGAGGCATTTACCATCATCGGGCGGCCCCCTGACCTGCAGGGCTGGGTCTTCGGGCATGGCCTAGACGATGACGCCCTGGCCATCCTGGCGTCTGCCAAGACGCGCATCTATAGGTACTTCCTCGGCGCGGAACTGAGGAGTGTACAAGAAGACCCCCTCCTTGTCTGCAGGAGGACTCTCTCAAGGTGGGGAAGCCTTCCTTGCTAAAACTCTTTTATTTTTCCACCTTTGTAAAATTTGATTAAAAGAATCAATAAAATTGTTTAAATTGTCAAATTGTCTTCGATCTAATGAACCCCCACCCCCTGGACTGACGAAGGCCATTTGCCCGAAACCATGGTCTCCAGATGGGCGCTTTTCAATTTGCCAAAGCTTGGGTTGCGGTTTTGTCATCGACCCGAGGCCGCTAGTTTGCGGCGAAGGACTAGTATATATGGCGTCTACCTTTGAGGTCTATTATGATTGGAGAGATGTCCTTCGTTTTTTTACACAGTTGAGATTGTATATAAAGAGCTAAACAAAATTCTCTCCTCAGCTTGATTTATATGTTCAGGCACTGAATATTTTCGCATTTAAAGTTCTTACAACCCTCAGCTCATCATCATCGTCATCATCTTTTACAAAGTCTGCTAGATAAACCTACAACTAATAAAGGCCGTTCATAAGGAGACTAAATTCGAAAAAAAAATGGACCTATGCAAAATTTCTCCTTAACCTTCGCACTACCACTATTCATCTATCCAGTAGAAGATGATGCACGCTTGTTCACAGATCGACAAATAGGTATAGGCTCTGGCGCTCGCTTTCAAGGGACAACCCTGTGGGCACGGATAGTCAAGCCCCACAAGCCTCTACAGGAGGGATCGTCTGCCGAGTTGCCCTCCGGGTTCTTCTGCTTGGACCCTTTTCAAACCCGTCTTTCACTCCAATCAGACTCCCTCCTCTTCCTTTTAGGTCTTCTACACTTCCCTATCTGCCCCAAAGTTGGCGCTGGAAATCTCGCGGGTGTTGCTGCTGTGTACGCTCCTCGGTTTCTCAAGACGCGCATTACAAAGACGCCACAAATATTCCAAAGAGTTTCCGAAATTGAAGGCGGACCCACCCTTGATGAATCCACTTGTGCAGGTATCCCCACGCGTGGTCGCCTACTCCACTTCCTCTCCCCCCAAAGGTATGGATGTAGGGGCTCCTGCCCTTACTTAAACGGCTTACTCATAACCACACAGTACTTGGTGCTGGGCTTTCCTTCCAAGTTATTCAAAAGGAGAGAGCTTGCAGACCCCCCCACCCGTGAAAATAATATTGCGCGCCATACAGGATTATTGGCGAGCTGGACCAAGGGTTGGAAATGTGCCTTTGGCCGAGACCTTGATGAGCCCTACCTGTAAAAGAAAAGAATGTATGCAGAAAGACCGGACTGAATGTTAGTCAGTCTTAGAAAAAGAAACTCCGAAGACGCGCGTGCGTTGGCCGGTTAAACTCGCGAGAACCAGGCCGTTGAGGTGAGCGTCCGAGTTCTTCAATAGATTGCTGGGTGATCCAGAGAGCATAATTTCTTACAAGATGAGGTTATCAATAAAGAGTCGTAGTAAGGAATGTTTTTTTTTTATCGTCCTGTTATGGTCGTTAAGGAAGCTTCATTTTTATTTACTTTTTATGCTGCTCAAAAGAGCGCGGTAGGCAACCTCTTAGGGTCGCCTCCGCTAATTATATGGTCGAAGATGATAAGCGTTCCCCAAACTGCAATGGTTGTCGAAAAGCGCGCTCGCAAAGCTGACGAGATAGAAAAACAAACGCGTGATAGATTGCCCTTCATGTTTGTTGAAGGGATATGGTCGCAAACCTAATAGTGGTCGTTAAAGGAGTGCGCTGGCTAAACTGACATAGTTACAACAAAGGCGCAGTCCTCCGCCTCATATGGTCCTCAAAGAGGCGTTGTCGCATACTCGTTATGCTCTCCCTTCTCGGTATGGCGGTTAACCTGTTATGACCTATTGAAAGTCGTTTTCGCAAACTAGGTAGGATCGTGAAAATTATTATCACTAACTGGTATCGTTTCCAGGAATGATTAAGCGCTAACCTAATATAATCGCGAAAGAGGGCGCAGCGACTAAAATGACGAGGTTTTTTATATGATGCCATCAATCATAATCGCTGTCGCGCGCTAATCAAACAATAGCGTTTTATTGTCTCTGCGGTTTGTAAGGCAGGGTCGCTAAAATGGGCGGCCTATAATCTGTTTCAGGCTCCAACCTTGTATTGTCTTTTATGAACGGGGTAGGACTCAAAATTCTGTATTGCAGAATTGATATCAATACATAAAAAATAATTAGAATTTAAAAATATATATATATGGTAATTTAAACCAACAACCCCATATTGTATATAACTTATAACAAGATTTTCATGTTGTATAATAGAAACACATCTGTAAATGATTGTACGCATGATTGACATGTGTCATTACATCATCATATGTAATGTACTTTGTACAAACTGAGGACAAATAAATAAAACTCTGTAATAGATTAAGAGTTGAGCTAAGGAGATGGAAGTCACAAAACAACAAGGTCTAAAGATAGATTGGAAGCTGTCAGGACGGCGCCAGTAGAATGTCACCAGACGACCCACACTCTTCACATCTGGTGACATGCAAAACCCCCTTTCTCAGAAAAGGTATATAAAGCCCCGTTTTAAGCTAAAAATACAGTTAGTTCACCCTCAGTGCAAGCCCGCGTCGGTTGTACCTCAGGTCCATCTCATCCATCATGTAGACCAGCAAGAAACTTCTATCTCCCCATCTTTCGCTCTCCTAGCTCAACTTTTATATGTTCACGGAACTTTCTTAGTGCAACTGTGTCTTCGTTTTTTGTGTATGGACATTCCCAAGCTTTCCACTCTGCCTCGACCACGACTGCCTGTACTTTGTGAGAACTGTAAAAGGTCTTCCAAGGTGCAGAGAGGTACTGGAAAACTCCACATCCTGACTGTTCCTCTCGGTCAACACAGTATAGCGAGAGTTGACATGGACTCACCATAGTTTAAGTCGACTGGAAACCTCATCACCGTTTTAGTCGACAGGATTCTACAAGAGTCACCAGGACTTCACCACATATATATTCTTAATTTAGTATATATTCGTTTTTTTTTTAATATTTCCAAAACAAATATACCTAGAAAATTAATCTCTAATATAAAAAAACTAGCCGAATGACCCGGGCAACGCCCGTGTTTTACCCGACTGTAGATGTTACAACGGCGATCCTTAGGTCGCTGGTTCAAATCCGGCTCGAGGGAGCCGGCGAGCACGTGACCTCCCTGTGCGCGCGCATCCGTGACAGAGGCCGATGAGGAAAGACGGTCGTGACTATATATATATACTAGACGAATGACCCGGGCAACGCCCGTGTTTTACCTGATTGAATGTTTTTATTCCAATACTATTTGTTACAATTATAAATTGGAGCCGTGGATGTCACTCTTGTGAAACGTCCCGCTCCAAACTTTACATGTACATTAGGTCAGCTGGTATTACCCCTCATTTTCACCGCTAGAGGCGCGAGCGAATTGACTTTTTGTAAATATACATAATTATAAAGATAGAAGCTTCTATAGAAGATAATGATCATAATGATGATGCGCGCGCATCCGTGACAGCGATGAGGAATTGAGGAAAGACGGTCGTGACTATATATTAACGAATGACCCGGGCAACGCCCGTGTTTTACCCGATTGAATGTTTTTATTCAAATACTATTTGTTACAATTATAAATTGGAGCCGTGGATGTCACTCTTGTGAAACGTCCCGCTCCAAACTTTACATGTACATTAGGTCAGCTGGTATTACCCCTCATTTTCACCGCTAGAGGCGCGAGCGAATTGACTTTTTGTAAATATACATAATTATAAAGATAGAAGCTTCTATAGAAGATAATGATCATAATGATGATGCGCGCGCATCCGTGACAGCGATGAGGAATTGAGGAAAGACGGTCGTGACTATATATTAATAATAATAATATAATAATAATAATTATTATTATCATTAGATAATGATAATGATCATGATGATGCGCGCGCATCCGTGACATGAGGAATTGATTGAGGAGGAAAGACGGTCGTGACTATATATGTTGATATAATATAATAATAATAATATAATATAATATATGTATGAGTACATTTTGTGTAGAAATAGGATTAGTTGACTTTATAAGGTAAACTTATTCATACAGTTTGTATCCCTCGATAGCTCAGTTGGCAGAGCAGAGTTGTTGTTACAACGGTGATCCTTAGGTCGCTGGTTCAAATCCGGCTCGAGGGAGTTTTATTTTTTTTTATTTTTATTGGCTGCCGGCGAGCACGTGACCTCCCTGTGCGCGCGCATCCGTGACAGAGGCCGATGAGGAAAGACGGTCGTGATCATATAAAAAAATATAGATATTTCTATTTTATTCCACTCGCATTTGAATTTATTTAATATACATATTGAAAGTACTGCTTTAAAACATGCTTTTTAAACGTTCAATTTTGTTCAAAAAAAATAAAACGCGTAAATGGTAATAATTATCCACTTCAAGCTTCTTTTAAAATCCTGAAATGAAACAATATTACTGTAATTGAATTAATATCACGTTTTTTAGCGCTAAAATAATTTATTTGTAAAATTTTAAAAGATTATTTAAAAAATATATATAATAGGGTTTTTTTTTAATTGATTTGAATATATTGTAATATAATAATTTTTGAAGTTTAAAATGTAGGATTCAAATATTTTTTGATACCTAATAAGAATATTTAAAAAAAAATAGAAATTTATTTCATAAAATTTTTAAAAATATTTGAGCACCACTGTTGTGAAATAATGGAGATCCACTTCGGGACGTCGGCCAGACAGATTGGGTGACAGTAAACAAACATACCCGCCAGCCGGCAACAAAGGATTAGAGCGCGGCCTGGTCTGCTGACCAGTTGAGTGTTTTCCTCTGTCCTCCTTACATGTTTTAATACAGTTAGTTTGATGGAGACTTTTAACCTCTCCTTGCTGATATTTAGTGATCTGATGATATCCTTGCAATCCACAAAAGAATCATCACTGCGAATTCTTCTACCGAATTTCGCATTAGTGTTTTGTGAAACGAGAACCAGACTTTTCTTCACAAAGTGGCGTCCCCGTGTGGGCTTCTGACAAGGCAAGATAAAGTGGATTGAACGGCGGGGTACAAGTCAAGACTCAAGATACGTACCTTTTGTTTTTCCTTTTGTTCATAGTTTATCTTGAAAAATGGAAATTTTAAAAAGCCATAGAAATTTACTTAGAAAGAGACTAACTCGCATCTTGAAGACGACGGAAGAGTTTCTGTCAAGTACTCCGCCAATAGCTGTAGAAGATATTGAGAATAATAGAGAGGTCATTGAAGAAACTCACAGTGAGCTTCTTGTGATCTAAGGAAAGATAAGAGACTTCATGCTAACTTCAGACGTTAGCGAAGAGGAACTAGAGCAAGACGATGAGGAAGCCTTGCATTTTAACCAGAGATGTAAGAGGATATATAAAAAATGTCTCGCTCTTGTTGAACCCAAGATCACTGCATCTAGTCCCACGACCAGTGAAGTGAGCTTCGCTTCTAGCTCACACCATCGAACTGTAAAATACCCAAGATAGAAGTGAAGAAATTTACAGGGGAAATAAAAGATTGGTTGGGGTGGTGGGTACAGTCCAACAAGATACACGTCGATCCCACTTTAGAAGACAGCGACAAGTTTCAATATCTTGTGCAATCCATGTCGCCGGGAACCAGCGCTAGTAAACTGGTTGATAGTTATCCTCTGACTGCCGAGAATTACCCCAAAGTGATATAAACTTTGACAGAACGATTTGGAAAGCCTAAATTGTTTCAAAAAATATATGTCAGATATCTTATTCGCCTAATGATTGACTGCTTCACCAAACAACAGTTGAAGGTGACTTCATTTTATGATGAGTTGGTAACTCAATCAAGAGCATTGGAATCCTTGAAGATTGAGGCCAGACAGATGTCTGTATTTATATTTCTAATGGTTGAGACATGTCTCTCGGAGGAACTCATGAAGGCTTGGCAAAGAAGCCCCCTCCATGATGTCAAGATTGATCCTAATGCTTCGACTCAAACTAGAGTTGACCTAATTATGGAGTTTCTCCAAAAGGAAGCTGCAGCAGAACAAGACAGGGCCTTAGCTGGATCCAAGTTTGGACTTAAATCTCTGAGACAGGATAGAAACATGGGCAGACATTCACATCCTGCTAAGATACCTACGGCCTCTGGACTCTTTGCTGGACGTGCCCAGAATTGCATCTTTTGTAATAAAGATCATAAAAACACAGAATGTCTTGCTGCGCTCAGAATGAGCATTAAAGAAAGAAGAGAGCGTATTAAAAACGCTAAATGTTGTTTCTCCTGCCTCCAAGGTCATATCTCTTCTAATTGTAGAAGGCGCATAACTGAATGTATTCGATGTAAGAAGAAGCACCTTGATATTTTATGCCCTCTTAATGCTCCTTGATGAGAGTCACCGGGTGAAGACAAGGAATAGGTGGAACACTGTGACGCTTCTCCTACAGTAGAAAACGGAGTTTCAGTCTTAATGCTTCGTCTCTGATTCTGCTACAGACTCTGAAGATTAAGGTCGAAGGTGCGACTTCGGCGAAAGTAATGCGTGCCCTCCTTGACACAGGTTCCCAACGATCCTATATTTTGTCTAAAACTGCCCAGGATCTCGGACTATCTTCCATTGGCCAGGAATCGCTTAAACAAGTAGTGTTTGGAGGCCATACTAGTGAAAGTTTCCATCAAGAATACAGAGTCACTTTAGATCATGCGTCGGGGAATTTTAAAATGGTCGCGAAGCTTCTTGACCAACAAAAAATCTGTGATAACCTACCAAGATTGAGCCGCGGGTCATGGTTGAAAGAACTAAAAGTCCGCAAAATCTGGGTTCCTGATATTAAAGAGAATGACATGGAAATTGAAATACTTCTAGGATGTGGTTTGTTAAGATCTATTTTCATTATGAAATCTTGTGTGTTGTTAAATGGCTTGACTGTGTCTCAGACGCGTTTTGGATGGACTTTAATGGGAGAATGTCAGCCGGGTAGTGACGTTTCACTCGCTCATCATGTTACAACGATGACAATATCGGAGAACATTATAACCATTCTGTGGAATCTCGATGCTCTTGGCATTATGGATCCTATTGAAGTTAAAAAGAGAGACGCACTGGCGGGTCGACATTTTCTAAAAACAGTCCAACATTCTGTTTCTGGAAGATATGTTGTTTCCCTCCCGTGGACTGTAGAGAAAGCTAGGATCGCGGACAACAGGGAGATTGCTATGAAGAGATTAGAACAGACGACTAAGAAATTAATCTCCCTGAATCTTTATGATGACTATGATGACATTTTCCGAGGCTGGTTGGATGATGAGATAATTGAGAAAGTTCCAGCTGAATAAGACGACAATGAGACCTTCTACCTGCCTCATCGTCCGGTGGTGAAAGTCTCCAGTAGCACTACGTCTATCAGACCTGTTTTTGATGCTTCTAACAAGGTCTATAGATCCCCATCTTTAAATGACTGTCTTGAAAAAGGACTTAACCTCATAGAGATGATTCCCAACCATATGCTAAGGTTTAGAAATGGCAAGTTTGGAGTCATGGCAGACATTAAGAAAGCATTTCTGCAGATTGGGGTGAATGAAAGGGACAGAGATTACCTGCGTTTTCTGTGGAATTCCCAAAATGGAGAAAAGACAGAAGTATTCAGACACAGACGTGTCGTTTTCGGTGTTAACTGCAGTCCTTTCATATCGAGTACCACCTGTCTAATGTTCGACCTGAACATAACAGGTTGCAAAAATACTTTTATGTGGACAATTTAGTCACAAGCGTGAACTCTTTTGAAGAGTTACAAGATCTAAGATTGACCGCAACGTCCATGAAAAATGCTCGGATGGAGCTAAGCCGCTGGAAGCATAACCTGGACGTGGCCTCCGATACTTACCTCTTTGAAAGAGCAGAGATGTCTAAAGTGCTTGGCATATGTTGGGATAAAAGGGAAGATTGTTTGTCATGTGAAATTCCCGTAGCCATACCCCCCAAGATAACCAAAAGGAGTATCCTGTCCTGCTTAGCTCAAATATATGACCCTATTGGATTTCTAAGCTCAATATTGATAGAGCTTAAAATTCTGATGCAAAAAGCTTGGACTCTAAAGTTGGCATGGGACGATGAATTGGACCGTCACTACAAGGATGAACTAAGCCTATGGTTCGACGACCTTCATCTGCACAAAGGCATGGCAATTCTTAGGAATTTCAATCAATTGATGGTACTGCAGAATTACTGGAAAATACACACGTTTGTTGATTATAGTAGTGAAGTTTATGCTGCTGTGGCCTTCCTTCGGACACGGGTTGCTGACAAAGTTGAAGTACATATGATGGCGGTTAAGTCTCGAGTCGCGCCTCTCAAGCCTGTGTTGTAGGAGCACGGTTAAACAAGATGGTCTCTGAAGCTCTAGTGTTGAAAGATGTCACAAATGTATTCTGGTCTGATGCCACAACAGCCCTCGCTTGGATAAAGTGCGATGACCAGTGGGGTACCTTTGTCGGGAATCGCGTTAAAGAGATATGCAGACTTAGTGACCAGGAGATTGGAGATATGTTCCTAGCGAGTGCAATCCAGCTGATTTACCCTCCAGAGGATGCAGCCTCTCCCAACTAATACAGTCTAGATTGTGGGAGGGCCCTTCCTGGTTAAAACTCTCCAAAGAATATTGGCCTTCAGAAGAAATCTCTATGGAAAGAAAGAAAATTGCTGTTGTGACAACAGTTAAGAGTACCGATCATTGGTACATGAAATATTTCTTTTCGTTCCTAAAAAATATGCGGATGATGGCGTGGTTTAGAAGATTCATCAACAACCTCCGATCTTCAACCAAAGTAAAAGGCGATTATTATTGTTTTCGTATTGTGTGACTGGAGGAAAACAGGTGAGAGGAAATGTGGAATAATGGAGATCCACTTCGAGACGTCGACCAAACGTATTGGGTGACAGCAAACAAATATATCCGCCAGCGGCGCCAGCCGGCAACAAAGGATTAGAGAGCGGCCTGGTCTGCTGACTAGGTGGGTGTTTTCCTCTGTCCTCTTTGCACGTTTTAAATAAAGTTATTTTGATGGATTTTTACCCTCTCTTTGCTGCTATTTAATGATCTGATAAAAATCCTTGCAATAACCCACAAAAGAATCACCACTGCGAATTCTTCTACCGAATTTCGCATTAGTGTTTTGTGAAACGATAACCAGACTTTTCTTCACAACTGTCGTTCTTATATTTTCAAATCGATATCATATAGTTATTTTCTTTATGAATTATCAGTTTGTAAATAATTTCTAATGTTATTTTAAGTTTTTTAAAGTTAAAATATATCGATTCATTGAAAAATATTAGTTATTATTTATATTGTTTATTAATGTTAAAAGCGAAAATTTGGGAGTGTATTTGATAAAATTTGGATGCCTTTGTAATGTATGAATTCAAATTACTCTAAATATTTATTTAACTCGAGAGAAAATAGAAATATTATATCAAATATATATTCATAATAGAAACAACAATGGATACATTTTTAAAGGACATTTTTGAGAACTCTCTTTTCAAGCTGGACGTTTCTTTGAACGTTACTTATTTTAAAGAAAATTCAATCCATTTGTACCAAGTTAATAAGAAGAATTGTTTGAAGATTACCTTTGAATTTGCGGCGCAAAGGCTTCCAAGAAAGAAATATTCTCGCTTTCGTGTAGATTTGGAGCTGTTCTGTCAAATTATGAGCCGTCGATTAACACGCAACATTCCGATTTTGAATCCAATTATATTGTGGCACTAACAACATCGCAGTTACTCAAATCCGCAAAATTTTATTGAACGAAATTTTGCAAGAAATCCGATTCAAGACCAAGAAAAATTAACAGTGATTCAGTTATTTATAGACCATATTTGTTTCACGAAACCCCCGATGTCAAAAAGTCGACGCAAATGTGCAATCCACTCTGCGTTATTAACTGATATGTAGGCCGACATGCGGTAAAATCTTTCGAGAGTTTATCACACATCCAAGCAGGAACTTTACATCATCGAGCCACTACCTATCACGATTATTTTTATAATTTTCAAAAATCATGAAAATTTGAAGTTTTTCTCATTCCTCATTGGTATAATGGTTCAACGAAATCAAATATATGTCATATATTATCATTCTTATATCGCTTTTTCGACGAAATAACTTTAAGCCGCGAGAGCTGCAAAATCTGGCCTTTGGCAAAAGCCTGCTGTAATATTTTTGAGCGATACAAGTGTGGCAAAAAAGGACATGGACATAGAGCCCTTGCGGAGCGAAATGGTGGAGACCAAGTTCGAAGTTTGGACCTTGGCATGGGACGATCGGGACCCTGTTGGAATGGAACATTGATTAAAATACTGCTCTTGACAGCTCTTAACGAAGATATATCTATGAAAGTCCAAGCTGCTTATACCTGATCTCTATTATTCTGCCCACAAAACCAATTGCTATGAAGCTGTAAGATAAGTATTCATTCAAAATCGTGGGTAGAAGTAGGCGACTGCTTTTACTGTAAGTACACTAAATGTCTACACATGTGAAAGGCAGTTCCACTTTACACTTACTGGTGGGTTGAACTTTAGCAAGAATCGGGGTTCATTGGAACCTTTTTTTTAAATCATAAAAAGTGCCCAATGCGGAAAACGAACCCGGGCTATAGCGGACGAAAACCAACGGGGGGCTTAGACCATCCTTCCACCGACCCCCTAGTAACAAGTGTTGACAGGTGTCATTCCTCAAGTCAGGAGCAGACAGACAGGCCAGGAGAAGCCTGTCCAGTGACAGAAGTGTTGACAGGTGTCATTCCTCGGGTGGGGGTATGGACAGAAACGGCCGGAAGGAGATGGTCCTTGCACCCACTTGAGGAATGACACCTGTCAACACTTCTGTCACTGGACAGACTCTTCCCGGCCTGTCTGTCTTTACCCTCACTTGAGGAATGACACCTGTCAACACTTCGGTCACTCGACAGACTCCTCCCGGCCTTTCTGTCCTTACCCCCACTTGAGGAATCAAACCTGTCAACACTTCTGTCACTGCACAGACTCCTCACGGCCTGTCTGTCCTTACCTCACTTGAGGAATGACACCTGTCAACACTTCGGTCACTGGACAGACTCCTCCCGGCCTGTCTTTCCTTTTCCAACTTGAGGAATGACACCTGTCAACACTTCTGTCAAAGGACAGATTCTTCCCGGAAACCTATATGGCGTGGTCAGAGATGCAAATTATGATATTGGCACGAGCCTGCTGGAATCCTTTGGAGCGACACAAGTGCAGCAAATGAAGACCTAGACATAAAGCCCTTGCGAAGCAATATGGTGGAGAACAAGTTCCGAAGTCTGGCCCTTGGCATGGGACGATCGGGACCCTGTTAAAATGGAACGGGGATTTAAAATACTGCCCTAGACAGCTCCCAACGAGGATATATCTATGAAAGCCAAGTTGCTGATATCTGGTCTCTGTCTTTGCACTTAATAATATGCCAGAGGCTCGGTTGGTTACTTTAAATCGCTGGTGAGTTTGGACTTTTGCAAGAATCGGTGGTCATTGGAACCTTTTTTTTTTTATCAGAAAAAGTGCCCTATGCAGGAATCGAACCTGGGATATAGTGGTCGAAAACCAACGGCTTAGACCATCCTTCCACTGACCCCCTAGTGAAAAAAGTGTTGACATGTGTTATTCCTTAAGTGGGGGTAAGGACAGACAGGCCGGAAAGAGACGGTCCTTACACCTACTTGTGGAATGACACCTGTCAACACTTCTGTCACTGCACAGACTCCTCCCGGCCTGTCTGTCCTTATCTTCACTTGAGGAATGACACCTGTCAACACTTCTGTCACTGGACAGACTCCTCCCGGCCTGTCTGTCCTTATCTTCACTTGAGGAATGACACCAGTCAACACTTCTGTCACTGGACAGACTCCTCCCGGCCTGTCTGTCCTTATCTTCACTTGAGGAATGACACCTGTCAACACTTCTGTCGCTGCACAGATTCCTCCCGGCCTGTCTGTCCTTATCTTCACTCAAGGAATGACACCTGTCAACACTTCTGTCACTGAACAGACTCCTCCCGGCCTGTCTGTCCTTATCTTCACTTGAGGAATGACACCTGTCAACACTTCTGTCACTGGACCTGCTCCTCCTGGCCTGTCTGTCTTTACCTCCACTTGAGAGGAATGACACCTGTCAACACTTGTGTCACTGGACCTGCTCCTCCTGGCCTGCCTGTCTTTACCTCCACTTGAGAGGAATAACACCTGTCAACACTTGTGTCACTGGACCTGCTCCTCCTGGCCTGCCTGTCTTTACCTCCACTTGAGAGGAATAACACCTGTCAACACTTGTGTCACTGGACCTGCTCCTCCTGGCCTGCCTGTCTTTACCTCCACTTGAGAGGAATAACACCTGTCAACACTTGTGTCACTGGACCTGCTCCTCCTGGCCTGCCTGTCTTTACCTCCACTTGAGAGGAATAACACCTGTCAACACTTGTGTCACTGGACCTGCTCCTCCTGGCCTGCCTGTCTTTACCTCCACTTGAGAGGAATGACACCTGTCAACACTTGTGTCACTGGACCTGCTCCTCCTGGCCTGCCTGTCTTTACCTCCACTTGAGAGGAATAACACCTGTCAACACTTGTGTCACTGGACCTGCTCCTCCTGGCCTGTCTGTCTTTACCTCCACTTGAGAGGAATAACACCTGTCAACACTTGTGTCACTGGACCTGCTCCTCCTGGCCTGCCTGTCTTTACCTCCACTTGAGGAATGACACCTGTCAACACCTCTCTCACTGGACAGGCTCCTCCCTTGACCAAATAGTGGGATCATCCATCCTTAAAAGCTAATTTCATCTTCATGGGCAAGTGATTGGCCTCTTCTCGAATTAGCTCACCGCCACAGGCACAAGGTAGGGATTTTTGCCTACCTAGGAAATGAGATTTTTTCCCATAAGGCCTTTCCCCCACTCCTCCATTACCTTGAAGGCACTATTCTAAATGAAAGTAATGAAAGTTGAGCAGGTAATATGTACCTTGAGTTCATCATCTATATTGGCCATTCACCTTGAAGAATAAAAGGAAAGTCAAACAAGTTGGGATTGGTTTAATGATCTTGAAGAATGGTCTGGAACAACAACAACAACAAAAGCCTTTATTTAGGGCATTCCGCCCCATACAGGATTCGCCGTATTTGAATGGTCTGGAATTAAAAGGTATGAATTGAGAGAGGTGTTCCCTGATGGCTGTATTACATGTATTCTCCCATGTTTTATACTTCCTCCAACTGAGAACAAATGGATGCTTCCAGCTGAAGCAGATCACCCAGTCTCTCATCAACATCCAGAAATCTGCCATCAACGCTCACTTCCAGCGCCAGATGGCTATAGTTGGTAAGTTGTGGTCTTCCATTTTGGACCATTGGAATTCTATTCCTCTCACTGTTTAACCCTATATGGACCCATTTATTATTGTCTTTTTATTATTTTTTTAATTATCCCTAGTACACGTGGTACAGGCCTTTATAATCATGGTGGGTAGAAATTGGTGACTGCTTTTACTGTAAGTGCACTACATGTCTTTACATGCGAAAGGCAGTTTGACTTTCGCACTTACAAATGTGCCAGAGCCCCGTTTGGTTAATTTCACTCGCTGGTGGGGTTGGACTTTTGCAAGAATTGGAGGCCATTGGAGCATTTTTTTGTCAAATTTGAAAAATAGTGCCCAATACGAGATTCAATCCCAGTTCGTAGCAGTCGAAAACCAACGGTTTAGACCACCCTTCCACTGACCCCCCCCTTGTCTTTTTAAAAATTATATTTGGGACCCCAACATATTTAAGACCACACAATAGTAAAAAAGAATGCATGTAGGTGGCAGCAAAATTCATGCACTGTGTGAGGCAAGCATTCACAATATTGTTTGTTGTTGGCTTTATTTTCAAATATAACTAATTCACATAACACCGGTCACATATAGGATCAAAGCTGATATGCCCTCTTTCATAGAAAGTTTGTTTGATTTTGCTAAAACAAATTTTTTTATATCAATTTTGGTATTTTAGCTACACTCCCCTTGGGGGAAAACTGCTCTTTAATCTAATGGCTATGTTATTATGAAAAACATATTGATGAGGCTGAAGTGGGGATGTAAAGCTCATTTTATTGATAGGCTGCAGTACATTGTCCTGGTGGGCCATGGTCACCAGGGCCCGTTCCAGGGCTGGGTTTATGGTCCGGTCCCGGAGGGTTGTTGGGGTCCGATTCTCATCAGTGTAGCCGTTGGGAGGGTTATATATGTGACAGGACATCTTTCGTTCGCCGGGCAAGGAAGAAAAAAAGCAAAAAAAAAATAATAATAATAATAAATAGAACGAAGGTCAAACGATAACTGCACATTGTATTTTTAACGCATTCCGCGAAAACGGTGGTCAGTGGTCAAATACAACTTGTACCTGTTATCTCTGTGGTGCCGTTTCACTGATAAATAATAAATAAACAAAATTTAAAATAATTTTGTAACGGTCACGTGTATTTCCGGTCGGTTGCTTGTTGACACACAACAATATTTTGGTTCATAGCTACAAGAAAAAAAAAAGACCTAATCCAAATAAATTAGTGTGTGACATTTTGGTAACAGAATAAATGAGAAAAAATACCACCGCATGTTCTTAAATAGTACTGTTATCAAGTTTGTAAACCAGGTAGAAGATAATAAAAAAATAGTTTTCTAAAAAATACAACCTAGAATATAACATCTAAGAATAATATTTTAGGTTTTCTTTGAAAGCTATTTTCTTCTTGTGTTCTATCTTATTTACACACTTGATAACTACTATTTAAAAACAGGCTGTGATATTTTCATTTATTTTTTTTGTCTGATGATGGTAACAATGCTGTTACTAAAACGTCACACACTATTAATTTACTGTACTTAGTCCAAGGGCCTCTCTGCCTACCACGAAGCAAGATCAATGACTTGCTTAACTGCCAGAGATAGAGCTGCAAAGTTCTAGTCCTCCTGCCCTCTTCCTGACTGTTGCGGACCCATCCGGCCTAACCTGCCTCTTCCCTGATGGAGATCCTGTCCCTAGCGTCCCCAGCCTGGACATAGTGCTTTGTATATATTCCGCTTTATGTAGCCATTGGGGCTCAAAAATCATCTATTTTGGTTAGCAGCCCCATAAATAAAGATATTTCTAGTATTAATTTATTTGGATTAGGTCTTATTTTCTTGTAGCTATAATCTATAATCCAAATTGTGCTTTATCATATTTTGGTTCAATGTAATTCTCAGTGTATGGATGCAGGGTTATCTACACTCTCCAACCTGCTGACCTTTTCAAACTGCTCATCTCCTCAATACTTCTCGTCAAGTTCATTGGATCATGGAGTTGTGGGAGAGGAATCTTATTGTAACATATCTCTCTATAAGTAAATATTCTAAAAGTTGCTCGCCAAGTTTTGATTTCCTTCACAAACCTTTAGTAATGTAAATTAGCATACATGCTTTGGGAAATTTCATGAACAATTAAACCAAAAATTTGACTTTTCAATCACAAAAGGCAATAGGTTGTTGGTGAAGCTTTTATTGGAGGGAAAGATGAAGCTTTCGAACATGACACACTTTTAATGTCTATAGAGGCATATACCACTAAAAAGACTCTGAAATACATACAGTAAAACCCCTCTATAGTGAACCCCAATGGGACAGAGCTTTTGGTTCACTATAGCCACGGTTTGGCTATTTTTTTTACTTTTCAAAATTTTTAGACTGTATAATTAAAGGACAGCCATAAAACAAGAAGAGGCTTCCTCTTAATAGTGGTCACTTTGTTTTAATTCCCTTAATTGACCAATTTCCTTACATTAATACTGAATAATAATAGAAATCATTAGATGATAGGTTCTTCTTATCATTAACATACATGTACCTCTATGTCTAATTTAAAAATCAAGACAAAGCCTAGGCAAAGTTTTATTAAATATATATTCAAAGATATAAAATGATTTTAAAGCATCATTATCAGATTATATAATACATTGTTTACTTGGAAAAATGGCTCTAACACCTTGTTGCTTCAAAGCATTCTTCAAGCATTGCACCATTCAAATAAAGTTAGTATTTTTCTTCCATTTCATTTTCCCACATATTCTTCTAGGTCTAGATTTCGTTTTTTTTTTTTAACCTGTCATGCAAAACATTGCCGACTTTAAAATCACCATAGTTAATGGCATAAAAATAGTTTTTGTTTCATCACGGGACCATTTATTTGGATTTTTTTTTTTAGCCCTAAAACGTACGATCGCGATCGCGGCAAAAGTTGAGGTTGATTCCTCTTTGTAACAATTTTTAATAGCTTTATATTTTATCTTTTATAATAGAAAAGTTATATTCTCTTATTTTAATATGTTCTTAACATTTTGCCTGTGTTGTTTCACTTTGAAAAGTTCTGAAAATGGCCTTTTTTTTTTTAAAGAAATAACGCTTTTGTTTTTAAAATGCCTTTGTTTTCTTCATTTTGGAAGCCATTTGTATTTTTATATTTCAAATTTAATGGATGCAAATATATTCTATTTAATAAAAAGTATAATGTGTTAAAATTTATGCAGCATACAGTAAAAATAAAGTGCAAAATTCAAAACAAACAATGCCGCTAAATGTATTGTTTTGAAATCACGATCCGCGAGCTGAAACATGCTCAAAATTTGGTTGTTTTAATTTTTTTTTAATTACAATTCTAAGTTCGTTATAAGCATAGTATTTTAAATAGATTTTATTATTTTGGGACCGAAAATAGGTTCGTTATAGGGGTAGTTCGTTATTCTAAAAATCGCAAAGTTCGTTATAACGATGGTATTTTCAATGGAATGGAATTGGGAATCGGCGTGGGTTCGTTATAAGGGAAGGTTCATTATATCCAGGGTTCGTATTAGCGGGGTTTTACTGTATATAAGACATTATGAAAGAGGCAGTATATTTGCATATCGACACAATAAGTCTTATTCTTCTTTCTCATCTCCACTCAATCATATTAGGATATCAAGCTTGTAAATCTTGAGACTTGACAACCATCATAACTGTGTGAAGTAGAATGAGTCTTCCTTTGTCATTAAGACTGGGAGCACTACTCAGTGGCAGGTCGACTTAGCTCCAAAAGAAATGGCCGCCTCTGACATGAGGAACAGATGCCATGTGCAGCCACTCCTAACATGGAGTACAAACGCTGCTCATCCTGTATCCCTGGATTAGGAGCCCTTACAAGGCACTATCAGCCGGGCCAGCTGATCCCAGGTTTTTTAGCGAGCTTGTTACTGCTCCCCCTTCTCCTTTTTCATCCGGGCTTGGGACTGGCAAAGGTGGAGTTACACAATAAGTATAAAGCAATAATGCACCATCTAAAATAAGATGAAAATATTTAAGCATGATTGTTTCTTTTTCACACAAATCAAACTTCTACTGTCCTTACTGCGATGAAAAAATATTGGGAGGGCTTGGCTCATCAGTGGTGAACCCTCCCAGAGGTTTTGCCAATTTAATCTAGCAGGGACACAATAAGTCCTTAGAGATAATACTTCTTAGAGCGCTAATACTGTATTGGATCATTCTGCTTACCACTGATGGGTGGAATCTCAGAAATGGAAATCAGGAAAACTATGAACATAAGCTGATGAGCCAAGCCCTCCTTAATTTTTTATCGCAGTAAGGACAGTAGAAGTTTGATTTGTGTGAAAAAGAAACAGTCATGCTTAGATACTTTCATCAATTACAATTAATAAGTATAACATCTAATATAGGTGTCACATATGTGGGAGAAACCAACAGACAATAGCAGAACATGAGATAAACATAAAATACAAAGATCATTCATCTATCAACACACATTCCATCCCATTTTGTTGTTAGTGTCCATCAAGTGAAGTTCGACTTTTTGGACAAATATTCTCTAATTTGATCTGTAGATTATATATTCTTAAAAATAAAACTACAACCATTCGCAATGAGTTTCTTTTATTATGATATGCGCGAGCTTTCGGGCTGGAGCCGCCCTTCTACAGGCAAAAAATGAAACATTTGATTCACAAGAGAATATTTGTCCAAAAAGTCAAACTTCACTTGATGAACACTTAACAACAAAATGGGATGGAATGTGTGTTGATAGATTAATGATCTTTGTATTTTATGTTTATCTCATGTTCTGCTATTGTCCTGTTGGTTTCTCTCACATATGTGACACCTATATTTTTGCCTGTAGAAGGGCGGCTCCAGCCCGAAAGCTCGCGCATATCATAATAAAAGAAACTCATTGCGAAAGGTTGTAGTTTTATTTTTAAAATTTGTAGCGCAATTTTTTCGTTTACTTCATTATATATTCTGTTTATACATTGGTTTTCTCAGCAGTACTTCATACAGAAGTGGTTTGCCAGTGCCTTCTTTCACCTTTTGGGAAGATTTCTCTATCTATATATTTATAAATGCGAGTTCTTGAGTATATATTGTCACTGTATAATATTTGCATATATATTTTTCCAAATTGTCATGTAAATTTTCATATAATAATATTTATGTAAATAGTAGCCAAAATTGACTATATAAAAGAAGCTTGTTTTGGCATGCATGGTGAATAAACTTTAGATAGAAAACTGCGCTTTGTGTGATTCCTAGAACCTATTTGACAAGGAAAATCCGTGAAAATATAAATATAAGTATGTATGTTTGTATTGCATTGGCTGAACCAATTTTTCTGATTTTTTTTTTAGGTACAGAAAAATGAATGGTAAATTCAAAATTTGTAAATATGTATTATTAGGTACAAGATAATAATACCAAATCTTAATAAATAATGTGTCACGTTTCAGCAAACAGCATTGTTACAATAAATCAGTACTTTGTCTAATTATGATAACAATGCTGTCACCAAAACATCACACTATTTATTTCAATTTGAGCTTATGACCTTGTGTTTGGAATTAAGTACACACTATAACAAAACACACCAAGAAGGAGTTGTCTAAGTTATATGAAAATACGTAAACAAGATATTTCGACCAAACATGCAAATGATTGACATTTGGTGGCCTATTTTTGCCAAGCAAGAGCTCTAGCACATCTGAGCTGCACATCCAGCATGAGTATTCT
This sequence comes from Cordylochernes scorpioides, assembly GCA_030710605.1. Lineage (NCBI taxonomy): Eukaryota > Metazoa > Arthropoda > Arachnida > Pseudoscorpiones > Chernetidae > Cordylochernes > Cordylochernes scorpioides. The sequence goes on along the minus strand of CP092865.1, from coordinate 32,230,991 downwards.
AGATTCAATATTTGGTGCAGCACAAGCTGATTTTCAAAATTTCAGTTACATTTTTTTTTTGCAGTAAGCCTATTTCTACATGCCTGGCCGAAAGATTTGTGTTCATTATGAAAATGTCAAAATTTGAAAGAGATCATGCTATTGGATTGAAAGAGGCTGGTTGATAAAATCGATTAATCGTGTGTTGAAGTGATGCGGCTATTGGACGATGTTGGCATGGGTGGGTCAACAACAGAAGAATGCAACGTCAGGATGGCAGTGGTCAACCCAGAACAGAATGAAAGGACAGAGTGATTGTCAGAACAGCTGTCGCAGCACCAGATTCAATATTTTCTACCATCCAACACATGACCAGCACACAAAGTGTCCAAAATGATCATCAACAGAGGACTGAGAGAGTAGAATCTAAGAGCTCACTGACCTTTATGATGTCTACCTCTCACATCCGTACACAGAAAAGTCTGACTACAGTGGTGTTAGGAGTGATCAACTTGGAAGTACGCTGACGGGAAGTGTATAGTCTTTAATAACAAGTCACCTTTCTTACTCTGTGCTGACGACCATCGTAAAGTATCTGGAGATTTACTGGGCAGCATTTGGATCCTGGCCTTACTTTTGAACGCCTCACAGGTCCACAACAGGGCGTTATAGTCTGGGGGGCCATTTCATTCAATAGCAGTTACCATTTGGTAGTCATTCCTGGCACCCTGATAGCACAATGGTACATGATCACATTCTACAGCCTGTTTTGTTGCTGTTCCTCTCACATCACCCTGGGCTAATTTTTCAACAAGGCCCCCCAAGGCACGTGTTATTATGGATTGTCTTCAATCTTGCCAAACTCTTCCGTGGCCAGCAAAGGCACCTGATCTCTCACCCATAGAGCACATCTGGGACGTGATGGGGGGGCAATTGCAACCATACCAGAATGTTGACTATTTAGCCCGACAGTTGGAGACAATTTGGCAAGAAATCCAGGGCAGCACACCATCCGGAATCTTTATCAGTCCATGACATGCAGGGTGGCAGCCTTTATTCTGGCTAGTGGGGGTCCAACGACATATTGACTTTATCAATTTGGACGATCAAAAAGTCTATAATAAAATAATTAATTGTTCTGAAATTGTTTTTTCACCCATATACATTTTCTTCACATACACCAATTTTTGTTCCAATCTGACAATTATTTCTTGGTGCGTCAATTTTTTTTGTTATTGAGTATAGATCAATAATAGGCTCGCTTCTTCTACTGTCAGAAAATGGTAAAAAAATCTATATTTTACCTATCCAGCAGTTGGTAATGATAGGAATCCCAGCCTAAACCTGGAATATGCAATATATTCTAAAGTTGATACAAGAAAATAAGACCTAATCCAAATTGTGCTTTATCAAATTCTAATATTATAAGTTGGGAGAAACCAATGATGATAATATATTTATGAAAATAGTAATTAATCAAAATTCTAAAGCAATTCTGATGATATTTTGCATACATATGTAGAAAATTGTTTCTTACACATTTTAATGGCATCATATAAGTTGAAAGATTTTAAAATTTTTATTCTATTTAAGCATGTTTTATTAGGCCAAAGGGTAATTATTTCGAGAACGGAATATATAAGGAATGTATATATTATTTAATTGACTCTAAGTTAACAAGGTAGTCGGTCAGCTCTGGGCCACCTTGCGCATGTCGTCCAGGCTAAGCCGGTAGAGGTTCCAGTTGTGAGCTGAGGTCATGTTGACAGCACCGAGGTTCTTGTAGAATCTGATGGAGGGCTCGTTCCAGTCCAGCACATTGAAGTCAAACCTGCAGCAGCCCTTGCTCAGGGCCTCCTGGGGACATCCAGGAGACAGCAATTAGTTTTTGCACAAACCTGGCATGATAGACCACCTAAAATATTGTCAAGTAGCTCCATCCAGATGGGACAACTGTCAATCATCCCTGGACCCCGGGGGGGACCACAGGTGTGGGGGCTTCTGGGAAGCTGATCTGTAAATAAGGAAAACGGGACGGTAGCTAACGCCGTTCATTAGGATTATCTTTTAACTTGGGGTAAGTTGTACACACTATCTCTCCCTATAAATACCCCTTATAATAAATTATTTATTCCCAAATTTGCCCTTGCTTTATTTATCTCCGCGACAATATGATATATATATGTTATTGTAAAATTGGAAGAATCCTCTAATATTTAAATTACAATATAACGCAGCCTCCAAGGATGAGTTTCTTTCTTTATTCAACGTTCTCTCAATCTTTCGGGTACTGAAAACCCTTCTACAGGAGTATTCAATGGAAATGTTTTGTTCCTTAAAGTGGAGCCATATAAAAGGCCATCATCTTAAAGCCATATAAAAGGCCATCATCTTAAAGTGAAGCCATATAAAAAGGCCATCATCTTAAAGTGAAGCCATATAGAAAGGCCATCATATTAAAGTGAAGCCATATAAAAGGCCATCATCTTAAAGTGAAGCCACATTAAAAGGCCATCATCTTAAAGTGAAGCCATATAGAAAAGCCATCATCTTAAAGTGAAGCCATATAGAAAAGCCATCATCTTAAAGTGAAGCCATATAGAAAAGCCATCATCTTAAAGTGAAGCCATATAGAAAAGCCATCATCTTAAAGTGAAGCCATATAAAAAGGCCATCATCTTAAAATGAAGCCATATAAAAAGGCCATCATCTTAAAATGAAGCCATATAAAAAAGGCCATCATCTTAAAGTGAAGCCATATAAAAGGCCATCATCTTAAAGTGAAGCCATATAAAAATATCATACTTAAGCAATAAGACATGGTTTAAATCAAAAATATATAGAGCTATTAAGGTGTATATATTTTACTGATTATGGTAGGCTAGTCAAGTATCTACCATTTCTTACTGTAAAATAGAGGAGGAGATTAAACCATGAGATGGATTCATTGAAAATAGAAATTACATATGTTTTGACAGCAACGACCCAGCATTGAATTGACCCTGCATTGGGAATTTTTCCTGAAGTTATTTCAATGGCCCCATTTCTTGCAAAAGTCCAACCCCAGCAGTGAGTGCAAGTAACCAAACAGGACTCTGGCACACTTGTAAGTGCAGAAGTCAAACTGCTTTCTATATGTGTAGATATGTGGTGCACTTATAGTAAAAGCAGTTGCCAACTACCATTGGCCTGTACCATTGTGTTTTTGAGATAAGTAAGAGAAGTACCTTAAATAACTTCTCCAAGAATTCCTCTAGAATGCCATATATTCAGTAGAACCTCAATGAGAGGACATTCCTGCTAGATAACACCTTTCTACAAAAAGAACAGTTTTCATAATCAAAAATGCCTTTTTTACTAATTATCAACTCTCCAGTAAGAGGGCAACTCTCACTAAAAGACAGTTTCTGCTGTATAAACAAAATAATATTAGAGTGGTCTGGTAGGATAAACTGGCAAAACCATTGGAAGTGTTACCACTGATGAGCCAAGCCCTCCCAATATTTTCCCATTGAGGTCAAGGGTAGTAGGAAGTTATTTTATTTGAAAAAAAAAAGCTCTGAATTGTTTCTACTCTTATAAGAAAACTATATAAAATTCCTGAGCAGATTTTTCTGGAACTTGCTCAGACTATGGTCATGCACCTCTCCCATCAAAATAGACTCAAAACATTTAGTGACTGCCTTTGCAAATTGCAGAGGTTCAGTTTGGGGTGAATCTGCCATCTTTGTGATTCAAAATATGAACCAGAGGTTAATTTATGAAATAGACGTGATAAAAATTTGTTGTTATGTCCAAAGATTAGCCTTAGATGTTTCTGTGCAATTCTATCATATCAGTTGCAATGTTCTCTATCTTGGGTGTGTAAAGCTGCTGTTCTGGGTCCATGTCAATTTTCTGCATTTGAATGAGATTATTAAAAAAAAAAGCAAGAATAATTACAAAGGGAAGACTAAAAATTCCTGACATTTTGGGAGCAGCAAGAGTATCATAGGACTGGATAACTTGGTTACAGCACAGAATTATAGTACTAGCAATTGAATTTTTCAAAATAAAAACAGTGGAATCTGTTCTAGTTACAACATAATAAAGCCCTAAATTACAAATATTTTAACTGTGGTTAGAACAACAACATGGTTACAGTCCAGAGTGATGATGTTATAATTAGGTTTGAGTGTAGATTTCATCTTTATGAAGCTTTGATCAAAAACCTGTACACCTATCCCCCGATTTACACGGTACTTGTTTTACACGTTTTCGCTTTTACACGGTTTTCCAAATAAGTTTTTTTTTTTGTTTTTGTAGCACTATACTAAATGCTACTGTGATTGAACACATGCGCTGTGTACACATCTCATGAGGAATCCCAAGCTTATGTGCTGACTTGCTGCACATGCACACTGTGTCTGTATTTCTTCGCATAAAAATTTCGCGAAAATTTTTAATTTTCGATTTACACGTTTTTCTCAGGAACGTATCTACCGTGTAAATCGGGGGATAGGTGTATTTGGTTCTTAGAAGCCATTATACTGTATTGACCTCCATCACACATGTGTTGGGTGGAATGATGGTCAACTTCAGTTTCATATCTCAGGCACAAGCTGATCATATTCCTGACATGAAGGGGTTCAACTATTGTCACCTAGAGTGTGTGCCGTCAAATGTGGTTGGCATCTCTAGGTTGACGGGAGAGAGGAAAGGTTGAACTCGCACAAAATACAATACAGTACAAGTGGCCAGTTTGTAAAGTAAACAAGTGACAATCTAATCCCAACTCTGATGAACTTCCAGGAGAGACAACAAATGGTATTTCTGTGATTTCTTGTGGGAGATTCCCCTTACAAAGTTGGAATTACCTCACAGAGGGCTTTGACTAGAGCTCTCCCAATACCCTGCTGGCGATACGAGGGGCTGACGTACAGGTCTTCCATGAACACCATGCGGCCTTCGAAGGTGGAGTAGGTATAGAAGTAGAGGAGGTAACCCACCGCTGGAACCATACAGTTTGGATTATAGGTCTAAACATAAGGTAACATGATCAAATCAATAAATTGTGTATAATATTGCTACGTAGAATTAAAATTCCAGAATAGAATGTTTCAGAACCTTCAAGAATAATGTAGAAAAATCGGAGAACAACTGATTGGCCAATCTGAAGCGATTGCGCAAGGCTTAGCACTGGCAGCTTTCTGATTGGCTGACCAACCATGACTGTTCTGGAAAGATCTACTCGGAGATATATAGGAATGTGGAGCTCATGAGAAGAGAAGAAGAAGACGAGTTGAATAATGAAGCTACGTGGTGTACTCCAAGCAAACGCTGCTGTCTCAAGAGGTCGAACTGCTGCTTTCCGCCTTCGCCGGTGTACTTTCTGGATGATTCTAGAAGGTTCAACTGACTTCTGTCTCCTGTTCTGCTCTCCTTCACTGTGCTGCAGTTGTTGAGTTTTTAACAGCTGTTTTCTTTGTTATTGTTATATTATTTTGCATTATTTTGTAATTATTTTATTGATTAGGCTTAAATAAAGTCCTAAAGATTCTTTGTGCTCACAGAAGTTATTATTTGTCAACCAACAACGCAACAACTTTTTGGTAACATTTTTTAAATCCAAATAAATTAAAAGTGTGTGACATTTAGGTAAAAGCGTTGTTACCATCATCAGACAAAAGAATAAATGCTGTTACTGAAATGTCACACACTATTAATTTATATGGATTAGGTCTTATTTTCTTGTAACAGTTATCAAAATGTCATACCCAAATTTTTCATTTGAATTTGGTCTAGTTATCTATTTTTTTGTGCTTCCTTTTTTACTTATTTAAGGAACTTTCTACTATATCAGTTCAGTGGTGACCATGGGGGGTCGGTGGAGGGATGGTCTAAACAGTTGGTTTTCGAACGCTATGACCCGGGTTTGATTCCTGCATTGGGCACTTTTTCCAGATTTAAAAAAAAAAATGCTCCAATGGCCCCCGATTCTTGCAAAGGTCCAACCCCACCAGTGAATGCAAGTAACCAAACAGGGCTCTGGCACATTTGTAAGTGCAAAAGTCGAACTGCTTTTCACATGTGTAGACATGTGGTGCACTTACAGTCAAAGCAGTCTCCTTCTTCTGCCCTCCATGATTATCATGGCCTGTATCACGTGTACTAGGGATAAGCAAAAAAAAAAAAAAGAGGTGACCATGGAATGGTAAGTGACAAATTACCTGCTGAGTCTAGTTCTGCTATGAAGGCATGGAAGAATGGTGGGTCGGATTCAAAGCCATCCTTCCTCAGAGCTGTAACCCAGTCAGTATCTGCTGTGTAAGTTGATGATAGTACCACCTACTGTCTGCTTCAATCTGGGGTCCTCCAGTCAGGTGTTCATACTCCCTCAGCTCCTGGACACAGCCATCTTTACTGGAAACATCTCCTGATAGCCTGGCACAATTTGGATTATAAACACAAGGTTTTATTTTTTATTTGCTTATCTCTAGTACACCTGGTACAGGCAATGATAACCATGGTGGGTAGAAGTAGGCGACTGCTTTTACTGTAAGTGCATCACATGTCTACATATGTGAAAATAGTTAGACTTTGTACTTACAAATGTGCCAGAGCCTCGTTTGGTTACTTGCACTCGCTGGTGGGGTTGGACTTTTGCAAGAATTAGAGCCATTGGAGCATTTTTTTTTTTGTTAAATAGAAAAAAATGCCCAATGCGGTATTCGAACCCGGGTCATAGTGGTCGAAAACCAACGATTTAGACCATCCTTCAGAAACATCTCCTGATATTGATAAGGCACAATTTGGATTATAGATTATAACATGTTTTTTTTTTTTTTTGCTTATCCCTAGTACACGTGGTACAAGCCATGATAACCATGGTGGATAGAAGTAGGTGACTGCTTTTACTGTAAGTGCACCACATGTCTACACATGTGAAAAGCAGTTCCGACTTTGCACTTACAAATGTGCCCCAGCCTCGTTTGGTTACTTGCACCCGCTGGTGGGGTTGGACTTTTACAAGAATCAGGGGCCATTGGAGCTTTTTTTTTTTAAATCAGAAAAAAGTGCCCAATTTGGGAATCAAACCTAGGTTGTAGCAGTTGAAAACCAATGGTTTAGACCATCCTTCCATTGGCCAACCAAAGGTAATAAGACCAAATCCAAATAAATAGTGTGTGATGTTTTGGTAAAGTACTAAAGTACTTTTGTGTGAAGATGGTAACAACAAAATGTCACATGCTATTTATTTGGATTTGGTCTTATTACCTTGTGTTCATCTCCTAATACTGAAAGTGCATGGTGCCATCTATCAGAATACTTTTTTTTTTCTAACCCATCAGTTGATTGCTTAAACCAACTCGCGCAGACCATGCTTTCCTAGTATATTTCCTAGAATACTGAATTATGATCAAAAACCAATGTTAGGGTGCCACATGTCTATACATGCTCCATTGGTTCTTGGTTGCCATAAGCACAAAGTATCCCACTATAGACAAGCTTATTATAAAGATGATGGTTATTTTAATTCAGTTTTGTTATGACAAAACAATTTTTTGCTATTATAAAATATATTATTTTGGACCAAGCACAGCTCAAATCAGACACTGAAAACATTGGGAGTAAATTGAAAGAGAAAATTTGAGTTAGAATACAAACCTTTAAATATATATATAAAGGTGTACCTGGATCTGTGAAAAAAAGAAAATCCTTTCAGATGACATCACATTTGTTTCTGTGTCAGATACACAAAGGTCTCCTGCATATAACCTATCCAAAAAATAACTGAGGGGGTCGGTGGAAGGATGGTCTAAACCGTTGGTTTTCGACCGCTACGACCCGGGTTCGATTCCCGCATTAGGCACTTTTTTATATTTAAAAATAAAATGCTCCAATGGCCCCCGATTCTTGCAAAAGTCCAACCCCACCAGCGAGTGCAAATAACCAAACGGGGCTCTGGCATATTTATAAGTGCAAAGTCGAACTGATTTTCACATGTGTAGACATGTGGCGCACTTATAGTAAAAGCAGTTGCCTACTTCTACCCACCATGACTACCATGGCCTGTACCAAGTGTACTAGGGATAAGCAAAAAATAAAAAATAAAATAACTGGGAAAATTGAAAAGAAATATTTCAGGGAAAGAGTTTGATAATTTTATTCACAATACAAATACAGAAGCTCATATCTATGGCCTCCCAAAAATCCAGGAGTTTCATTAAGACCAATCATCGCTTTTTAACTTTCCTCGACTGCTAACCTTTCAAAGTTCATCACAGCTTTCCATAAACCATTGTTAAATCATCTGATTTCATCAAACCCTCTTTTCATAGAAGAAATTCACAGTATCTCCCCCAATCCAGGAATAGGTTATGCTATCATTTGATGTTGTCGCACCATATCCCAGTCTACCTCACCATTTAATTATAGAATGTACTGAAGCATTCCTAGCAGAAAGTTTGATAGACCCCAACACATCCTAAAAAATGGCCAAGTTGATTTGAACTTGTCTACAGATGTGGTGGGCATATTCTCTTTTCATTCTGAGATACTTCAGGCACAGATAAAGGATAGACAGCCCCCTCTCCACAGCTGTTACTGAAATTGCCATGTGATCTATAGTGAGCGATAAACATCAGATTCCCCCTCAAATATCCATAAAGGGCACAGATATATAGATATGTTTAGTATTTACGCCCATAACCAAGTTGATAATATCCTCTAACAACGTAAAATTGTTACCACCGAGGCCTTCACTCATGAAAAATAAATTAACAAATTCCTTCCTTACAAGAAAATAAGACCTAATCCAAATAAATTAATAGTGTATGACATTTTGGTAACAGTGCTGTTATCGAAACATCACACACTATTAATTTATTTGTATTAGGTCTTATTTTCTTTTGTGATTTATCATGTATATATAGTTTTAATATAAATTTCACATTTGTTGTAGTGTTTCTTCCCTTGAATTCTTAGCAATAGCAAATTGCATCACTTTTACAGTCATTATAGCATATATGTACAGAACAGTAGAACCTCTCTGTAAAGGACACCTAATTGCAGAGCCAAAGTGTCCTTTAGGGAGAGGTTTCCTCTTACCAGAGAATTTCTAAATAGTGAAATTGGTAATTTTGTAAATGAAAACTGTCCTAGTAGAGAGGTGTCCTCTAGCGAGAGTGTCCTCTCATGGGGCTTCTACAGTATAACCCCTGTAATTCAACACTTGAGGGGGGGTCGGTGGAAGGCTGGTATAAACCGTTGGTTTTCAACCACTACGACCCGGGTTCGATTCCCGCATTGGGCACTTTTTTTTTATTTAAAAAAAATGCTCCAATGTCCCCCTATTCTTGCAAAAGTCCAACCCCACCAGCGAGTGCAAGTAACCAAACGGGGCTCTGGCATATTTATTTGTAAGTGCAAAGTCGAACTGCTTTTCACGTGTGTAAATATGTGGTGCACTTACAGTAAAAGCAGTCGCCTTCTACCCACCATGATTATCATGGCCTGTATCGCGTGTACTAGGGATAAGCAAAAAAAAAACACGTGAGATAATTTGACCATGTTTACATTTCCCGACCTCCAGCTTATCAAATAACCAATGTTAATTAGACCAAGTGATACTTTATCACCATCCATAATTTGAAGGATTTTAAAAATCAAATTTCGACAACATTAGATGATTCTTGTTCAATTACAAATTTATTCCTGAAAATACAATACTTTGGTACTCTGGGCACAGTGGCTATAGTTGCTGTATGTGCACCGTACTTAAATGTCTTAAAATGTGCTGCAAATATCGGCACCAACGTTGGACGAATTAGGCGTAACTTCAGCAAACGCTAAAAACCGATGTAAAAAAGGTGTCTTAGGGCCTTTTCTTCATTTTCTAAATTTATTCACCATTTCCTCCCATTGCATTTTTTACTTAGATTAAAATAATATTTGTAATTTATCCTTATTCACAAATTTTTATTAATGCAATCTTATCCAAGGTAATCATGAAACATTCTGAAATAATTAAATAATAAAAAAAAGACCCTGGTTCAAATCACATTAATAGGTACCGCTCAGCAAGAGCAACCTAGTTTATGATAATTGAACAATGAATAATATATATATATATGTGAAGGTTATTCACATATTAAACAAATTTTAACGCAGGATTCAATCCTGGTTTATGACTGTCAGGAACCGAGGGTGTTACCCACCTGTCCACCGACTTTTATAAAAAAAAAGACCCCAATATGGTATCAAATTCACATTAATAATTGAAATATATTACAACAGTATTTTATAAAATTATTATTTCAATTATATATTTGGTAATATTCTAGAAAAATGTCCACTAGCTGTGAATGTTGCGATGAAATCATCTTACTTTAATTCAATCGAAAGCTTTAATCCCTTGGGGTTCACTGAATATTGTTATAGATATTTGTTTAAAAGGCTTTTTAAAACATTATAATCCATTTTAAGAAGTAATAAAATAGTATTCTGTATTTATGTTCCCTTCAGATGGGGATATATACTGTTAAACTAATGATTTTCCGTTCATTTTTACCCCAAAAAACACATTAAAAAGTCAAACACAAGGTAATAAGACCAAATCCAAATAAATAAATAGTGTGTGACGTTTTGGTAACAGCGTTGTTACCATCTTCAGACAAAAGTACTGAATGAGAAATTTTACCACAGCATGTTTTAAATAGTTACTGTTATATCAAGTGTAAACAAGATAACAGATAAGAAGGAGATAGTTATCTGAGAAACACAGAAGATGGTAACAATGCTGTTACCGGAACATCACACACTATTTATTTATTTGGATTTGGTCTTATTACCTTGTGTTTATAATCTATAATCCAAATTGTGCCTTATCAATATTAAAAAGTCCTTAAAAATAAATTTAATAAAGTTAATAAATTAGGATTTACCTTAATCATTTCTATTATTTTTTCACAATCTTCTGCTTTTGCTTTTCTAATTGTATATTTCATTTTTAAAATTGTAATAGTGTATATAATATTTTAATGAAATGTATCATTCAATAGAGGTTGTGAAGAATGAATTGCGATATCATATCAGAGATGAGATTAAAAAAAAAAAAACTACAGAGTTACATAATTTTTATTAGTTTTCTTTTCTCAGGTGAATCTTTACAGATTGTTTACATTTGGCAATGTTGCCGAATATATTAATCTCGTTTTATATTATTTTATAGAATAAAATAATTTATATATATTTTTAAAGATCGCACTTACTCTGTATTAAAAATTTCTTAGAAATCTAAAAATATTTGAAAAGCTATTAGTAAATTTTATAAAAGGAAATTATTTTGAAGTCATCAGATGCTAACGCAACCGCCAACTGGCGCCAATACACAAGTTGCTTTGGTCCTTAGACAGATTCCCTCGGCGGCAGTCATTTAGTTTATGTTTCACCCAATACTTGCGACACGTTCGCTGTTTTTAAGCACGTAAATATCCTTTACTAATTCTAGATACCCTGATTTTTACTAGTTCAACTTTATCTTTTTTTATGCATGAAGACACCATGTGACACCAGTTTTTAGGAACAATCATGTAACGCCCTTGTGCTTATTTTAACGTTAAGCAGCAAGAAGTATAAATACTGGGAAGTTTGAAAGAAAATTATTTATTCATATTTTATACATTGTGAAAAATAGTACAAGAGTAAAATTGAACTGGAATCAGGTGGATAAATTAAGAAAAAGGCATCTCCTGATTGTGCAACTAAAAGTTGCTGATTGTTTGCGCCATCTGTCGGAATAAATATATTCCAGAATTATCCTTTTTTTTTTTTAATATTACACATTGTATATCTTGACCTGACGTAAACAATCTGCAACTCTAGAGAGTATGTCAGTGATAATAATCTGCTCTATCTCTCTCACTGATAAAAATTTAACAATATACAACAAAAATTGATAATGATAGACTGTAGACGTGCCAACTGTCTTTACATGTCCCCCTTTGAATAAAGTCGTCTTCAAATCGTTTGGGTGGCTTGATGATCCGCCCAGACCTTGTTATAATGAGCGGGTGCTGTTTTGTGCTCACTCCTGGGTTCCTGACTTGGGAAGGGTATTGGAGGAGTATCGAGTTCTTTGGGAACTTGAGCCTGTTCCTTGTCATTCAGGCTCCTTTTTTTCAGAATAATTTTTTGGCTTAATTTCATATCAAACTTTTCATTGTTTTTTACTTTATAATTTGACTGATTATGCACTTAGTAATAGAATTTAATTATTTAATTTATTTAATTCATTTATTTCATAATTTTACTAAATTCAGCAAATGAATATTTTTCTCGGAAAGTCTGGAAACTAACCTTTCACAAATTTATTTATAGTTTTAAGCATTTTTCAAATATTTAAAAATCGTTTTATGAAATATAAAGTAATGCTTGTTCTTTCAAATAAATAAAACATATTTCGAATCTCACGCTTCTTTCGCGAACTACAGCGTTTCAAAATCGTTCGTTTGAAAATGGAACGCCCTCTGTGTAACATTGAACGTTGGTCTTTGGTCCTTAGGTTTTCTATTTTAATTATACTTCCGCCACTGTGATATATGAGAAACTTGATATTTATGCAAATATATAACCCCTCTATTATTAATATATAATAATATATTCAAATTTGTGTATATGTGATATCTTGGGACCTATGGGACCAGTGTTACCTGATGCTAGACGAACCTCGATGTCACCTCTACCGTGCAGTCGTGGTGGAAGGCGACAGGGTTGGGCCAAAGGTGAAATAAACAAACAGAGATTCCACGAAGAAGCGTCTGAACGTCAAGAAGGAATACGACGAGGAGGTTTCTGGCAGGAAAGGATTACCTCTATAGGAGCGGCCTACGCGGACTGGAGGACTGAAGGACTGAAACAAAGACTGATTAACTGAGGCTTGGGGCCTCCTTTTATAGCTTCCCTGGGTCCAGGCAGGTCACTGTCCTTTTCTGACGTAAACAGGGGGAAAAGTTACATCATCCAGGAGGGCCATGACCTCGTAAAAATTGGACTGGGCTCGATAGACCTACTTTCTTATTCTCACTTAGGCCTGATTAGTTTTAGCCTTAATTTTCTCCTGTTATTCTCCATTTCTTCTATCTGTACAGTTGCTATACTTTATTAGAGTCTTAAGCGGTACAGATTGATGTTATTTGATGCTTTCTATTTGCAGTAAATAACAAGTTATATACAGTCACGTGGTGAAATATGTGGTAGTAGATATCTGGATTATTTACAACAATTCCATGGTCTTAAATCATCACATATATACATAGGATAGTGCTTTTAATGCTTTGATTTCAAGTGATCGCCATTCACGCCCGCGCGTGTGTAGAAAAATATTCGATTTTTATTAATAGTCTGTATTTCTACATATAATTCCGAAAAGCCAGTAGAAGAGCGTCTTTGCTCCAAAGTTCACTTTAAAAAATAATTGTTAAATAAAAAAATGTATAACAATTATACAATATCTTTCTATAAAAATATCGCTTCTCAGACACAAAGTTTGGAGCGGGACGTTTCACAAGAGTGACATCCACGGCGCCAATTTATAATTGTAACGAATAGTATTTGAAAATCAAAATAATATAATTTTCAAATATCGTTGTGAAAATTTACATAATTATTTTTTTATTTTAAAAACACACAAAGTTTGGAGCGGGACGTTTCACAAAAGTGACATCCACGGTGCCAATTTATAATTGTAACGAATAGTATTTGAATAAAAACATTTAATCGGGTAAAACCCGGGCGTTGCCCGGGTCATTCGGCTAGTTAAATATAATATAAAAATTGGTTCATGTAATAAACTACAAAAACCCAAGACCTACCTTTGCTCACGTGTTGCTTTACAACAAGTGACTAGTACACCAGTGTTAACAGAGAGTCAGTACAATAAAAGGTTGGCTATAAGTAGACAGTCGTTAATGTAGAAGTTCAGCTATAAGTAGCCAGTACAGCAGTGTTAAGTAAATAATAGGTAGAAGTTCGGCTACAAGTAGCTAGAACACCAGTCTTGAGTAAACAGTCTTTACTGTAGAAATTCGGATAAAGTAGCTAGTACTCAAGTTTTAAGCGGTAATTAATGATTATTTAAGTATTTTGCACTTGCAGCTTCAGGAAATGGTGTTAGAAAATAGGCGCGACCCCCAAAAATATACTCAGTTATATAAAATTGATGATTAATTTTATTACAATTAATATATATATATTAATACATTAAAATTATATTCATATAAATACCCATTTCTTAGTTTCTCAAGAAACCTCTGGGACCAAAACTATTTTTGGTCGCAGTGGTACAGCCTGCTCCACGCTGTCGAGCGCCAACAGCGCGAAACGCGTTCGTGGATGGCTTTTCTTGATTTATCAAGAAAATGGGTTGGCCAAATATCAGGGAACGGGTTAAATCAATGTTTAGTTGATTTCTGTTCTACTAGATGGCGCTCTGCCATCTAAAAAGCACATGTGCTTTTGGTAAGGATATGCCTTTATTTTTAATATATAAATGAGTTAAATTATATTGAACTCGGGTATGACGCTACAAGAAATGCGAGTCCGTTGTAAAGGCTTGTCAATAAGGCAAGCCTAGCACGCGATTTTTTTAGTACTGTCCTCTTTTACCATTGTGTGGCACTGTCCAACTCATTGGCCGAGAATTGTTTTAAAGGCGCCACCTATTGGTGTATATTAGAATTAAATTAGATTTTTTTTCTGCTTAAAAAAATTGAGCTGATATAAGAGGCTGCGCGGTTATTGCCTATTCAAATAAAATATAACATATCAATTAATAATAAACGAAAAAAATATTAAGAAAGAAAGGTCTTAGAATGATTTATAATGTCGAGGCCTTTCCAGGATCTGAAGTCGTTTCCAATGTAGGACACCTTGCTCTTTTTCTCAGATTATTTTGAGAGTGGTTGGCAGGGTGGTATGGCCCACATGTTGCGTAGGATTGCCCCCTTGTTGCATTTAACACATTTTGAGTTGAATAAAAAATTTCCATTATTTTACATGATAGCTTCATTTGGCATGGTGCACAGGTCTGAGTATCTTAAAAGGTGTCTTAGCATTTATTACATGGATTCCAGTCTACTGGAAAGGTGCTCAGGTCTGAATGATCTAGAGGAAATCTCTTCTAAGGATTCTAGAGTCAACTGGAATTGTTCTCAGGGCTGAGCGGTCTAGACGATATTACTTCTACGGATTCCATTCTAGCGGAATGGTGATTAAGTCTGAATGGTCTAGGCGATATCTTTTCTATGGATGTCATTTACTGGAATGATGCACAGGTCTGAGTGGTCTAGACGATATATATTCTATGGATACTATTTTACCGGAATGGTGATTAAGTCTGAATGGTCTAGGTGATATCTTTTCTAGGGATGTCATCTACTGGAATGGTGCACAGGTCTGAGTGGTCTAGACTATGTATATTCTATGGATTCTATTTTACTGGAATGGTGCACAGGTCTGAGTGGTCTAAACGATATCTTTTCTATGGATGTCATCTACTGGAATGGTGCACAGGTCTGAGGGGTCTAAACGATATATTTTATATGGATGTCATCTACTGGAATGGTGCACAGGTCTGAGGGGTCTAGACGATATATTTTATATGGATACTATTTTACTGGAATGGTGCACAGGTCTGAGGGGTCTAAACGATATATTTTCTATGGATGTCATCTACTGGAATGGTGTACAGGTCTGAGTGGTCTAGACGATATATTTTCTATGGATGTCATCTACTGGAATGGTGCACAGGTCTGAGTGGTCTAAACGATATCTTTTCTATGTATGTCATCTACTGGAATGGTGCACAGGTCTGAGGGGTCTAGACGATATATTTTCTATGGATACTATTTTACTGGAATGGTGCACAGGTCTGAGTGGTCTAACGATAACTTTTCTATGGATGTCATCTACTGGAATGGTGCACAGGTCTGAGTGGTCTAGACGATATATATTCTATGGATACTATTTTACTGGAATAGTACACAGGTCTGAGTGGTCTAAACGATATATATTCTATGGATACTATTTTACTGGAATGGTACACAGGTCTGAGTGGTCTAGACTATATATATTCTATGGATGCCATGTTACTGGAAAGGTGCACACGTCTGGACGATATCTCTTACGTCGATGTCAGGCTCCTGGGATCAGGTGCGAATCTCAAGGTTTGTTTTTACAAAGAACTCGTCGCCTCCCCTCTACTTTAGCATATCATACACACAATACCGATTATATTATTCAATTTCAAGTGTGTGTGCTTTATATAAGGGAACATATTACAGTGTTCTTAACCCCTCCGTGTCATATAACTGACCATTGCATATATCTTCACATGTGTGTCCGAACACATAAATTAACGCACGATTTAAAAAAAATATTTTATTGGGATCTTTCACATCTTGTCTTTTCTAAATCTGCAGTTCCAATTAAAGGTTCTCGATAAAACATACATATTAAAAAAAAAAAAAAAAAAACATTCCGGTATGTTATTTTTATGATTTTGTATCAACTTATTATAGCCTTCAATTTCCAAATCCACACTAGTCGCACTTGGTTATCAGCCATCCGGAATTCTTGGGTAACATATGACTTTCGTCGTAATGATTGGTCGCATCCTATTTCATCGTAAGTCTTTAGCTTTGGCCTGTTAATCATATTCTTGATGTTGGTCAATAGCAGTAGCAGGTCAATCTTTGCGTCAAGATGGTCAGTGCCGAAGGAGTGATGTCCTTGAATGTCCTTGAAAAATGCAAATTGTACATGGTGTCCCTAGATGCAACTGTCTGTACCTCGTGGTACCGTCGTATCCTCCATTTATTGCAGCGTCTCCATCCGCTAGGTAGATGTGGCACTGGCCTCAACCTTCTGTCTCTCACAACCCCCCTAAAATTATCACTCGTATTATAGGAAGACAGCTCGCTCTAAAAAAAAAAGAGAACAGAAAAGATCTAAACATTTTTTAAAATGCATTTTTGAAGGGACATATAGGGTTGTACCTGAAGATTGGAGGCAACAGGGGCGAGATTTCTTGCGGTGCCGCCATCCCATCCATGATTTCTTTCCCTTCTCTTTCAAATCCTCAAATAATATTTTAATATTTATATCAACTCAATATTTAGAACCTTTTATTATCATTATTATATTTGCCACTTTGATAATTTCTCAAAGAGACTGCTCAGTTTGAGCGACCATCCCATTCTCGAAGCTACCCTGCGGAGAGATCTCCATTTTGGTACTCGGTACTAATAATTATATTTTTGAACCAGGTACAGAGCTATTTATTTTTTATTTCAGCATCCGCACGTACGTTCTATAGCGGCACATTTGCCCGTTTCTTTCCTCATTGCTGGAGAAATTGGATATAAAGAAATATTATTTACAATAATTTATATTCAAGTTCTATTTATATATAAGAAAAGTGCACTTATCTTAATTACGAGATCATTAAAACAAGACCTTTCGTTAATCATATATGCGAAAAATACCCAACTTCAAATGTAAAATATGTCACATTACGAGTCATGGCAAATTCAGAAAAAAAAAGCCAAATTTTATTTCCTGGTTTTAAGCGATGGTATTCATCAGTATAGGAACGGTTTAAATTTCATAGCATTCTACGAGAGGAAATGAAATTAGTCGAAATCTTCCAAAAGATGTTTTAGCTGGTAATGTAGTAGGGACGATCTTGTGCCATTGTAATTTTGCGGGAGGAAAATATTCATGTGCGAAAAGTGCAATTAAACATAGTTTAGGTAGAATTAGTTGAACTTTTTCGAGTTTAACGAGTCCGGATTGTTGGGAAGCTACGGTTTACAAGCCCCAAGTTTTAAATACATGGTCAGCAAGTATAAATACCTGTATAAACTAAACACATTTACGCTAGATAGTGATGTGCAGAAAACGAACCTAAAAAGGGAATGACGCTTTTTCGTACATGATTGTTGTTTTGTCCCCAAACGTCGTCTGTCTTTTCTGCTAAGTCAGGATGATGCTAAGTTAAGAATTTATTGCAGTGGTCCTAAATGAGACAAATAAAATAAACGAGAATTGCTTCCAATCTCCGCCGTCAGAAAGATTCTTGGCGCTGCTACTCCAGGCTGGTCCACTCAGGAATAAACCCGCAGGAAGAAACCCTTCGCTTTTCTTGTTAGCACCGCGGATTCTACGAAGCCTGGTCTGGGCGAAACCGACATATAGGCTGTTCCGCTGTCGACCGACAAGACCCGTCCTGTCACACAACTGTCACCAGACTGTCTCCCGTGTTATTCTCTTTAACCATCCCTTTTTATTTAACTCCTGGTCCAGCTGGAAATTTCTTGTCTACCCCTTGCGTTAGCAACGTAGTTTTGACTCTTGGGATAGATATTTCAATACCATTTTTCCATTATCTCTAGAGAGATAGAGATACTTTTGACAATAAAAAAAAAAACAAAAACAAAACACATTTACAGTCAAATAATGAACAAAAACAAATGATTAATCAGTATTAAAAATAAACATAGGAATTATATTAAATTAAACGATGAAATAAAAAATATTAATGCTACATACTTTGCTTTGAACAATGACTCTTTCAGCGATGAAGAGGCCATCTGAAGCTTGCCAGCTGGTCTCAAGAGACACCGCATATTTCTCTGACGACCAAATAAACGTGAACAGAAAACTTCATCGACGAAGTGATGGCGTGGTCTAATATTTTTATATTTTTAAGTGAGATCAGAAGATGCTGATAGTTAGAATTATATAAAAGTATTCATAACTGATGACACTTCTCTATTAAAGATATATTTTCAACTTTAATCACAATATAACAAATATTTTCATAAAGCCTCTCACATGTATAAGTGCAATAATTAATAAAGTGCATTAAATTAGTGCAATGATTAATAAAGACCAATTAATTCCCCTTTACCCCAACAGAATGAGTAGTTCAAACAACTGCCATAAAATGTCACTGTTGTATTATCGCTGTGAAAGGAGTCCTTGGCCAGAACCAGAACACAACGTGCGTGCTGCGTGTTTAAAAATACCACAAGGTCAGTCAGTGGTCCATTCTTCCCTTGCCCCATAATGAATATTACTCTGTGAAGAAATTCACCATTTCACCCCTTTAAAACTCTCCATTTTATCCTTTTTAAAAGGGATGTTCAAAATATTCAGAAAATTTTGAAGGCAAAGTAGAATTTTATTTCAAATAATTTTAAATTCAGAGAATTTTTCAAAATAATAATATTTTATCTGCATATATAGGCATATCTGCATTTTTTTTTCGAAATGTTTAAAAGAAAATTGTCCAAATTCAAGCTGCTTTAAATCTATTTCTCTTTGTTCTTTAATAAACTCAAATGTTTATAATATTTTTTTTTTCAGGGAGGTTAGCTTAGAAAAAGCAGAACGTCAAACATTTGGATCTAGATCGAGGAACCTATGCAACAAGGTGGGGTATTACCAACCTTTGTTTGGTCTGAAGGCTTTCACTGTTCGAATTATAGAGTTTAACGCGAGATACACTAGCGTTGCAGCATGTGGCACGGGATTAATTTAGCTGAATATTAGGTAAAATGCTTCTCTTTATATTTGTACCGTTAGTATGTTTAATGATTTTATTTTTGAAAATTGAATATAAATCCTCGCTTGATATTTACAACCTTAATACCAAATATATTACATTCCGAAGAAATGTTCACATGTAATCTTAGCAGGAACTAAGTAAAGTTCAGATATTTCTGTTTATCTATTTATTCAATAATAATTTTCAATATTATATATTAAGAGACAAATATGATTAATATATAACTCAAATATTTGAATTATTAAATAGAAAATATAATTTCTGAAGTTCAGAAAAGATATGAAGAACAAGAAGCGAAATTATAATGAGAAAAGAAAGAGACGAGACAACAGGTTAGGAACGGTTTGATAGAAGAAGTTGTCGAGAGGTATGCTAAACGGAAGAAGAGAAGAATGAAAATGAAACATGATATCACCAATGGTATCGAAAACATCAAAACATAAAACAATTCGCTCCTATCTGAACAGAAAAAAAAGAGATTGTAGTACCTGTCTACAGGGCCCGTTCTCAGCTGAAGAGCGGAGATGTTGAAGTGAATATCTACAGGGCCCGTTCGCGGCTGAAGAGTGGAGATATTATAGTGAATGTCTACAGGGCCCGTTCTCAGATGAAGAGTGGAGATATTGAAGTGAATGTCTACAGGGCCCGTTATCAGCTGAAGAGTGGAGATATTGAAGTGAATGTCTACAGGGCCCGTTCTCGGCTGAAGAGTGGAGATATTGAAGTGAATGTCTACAGGGCCCGTTCTCGTCTGAAGAGTGGAGATATTTATGTGAATGTCTACAGGGCCCGTTCTCAGCTGAAGAGTGGAGATATTGAAGTGAATGTCTACAGGGCCCGTTCTCGGCTGAAGAGTGGAGATATTGAAGTGAATGTCTACAGGGGCCGTTCTCGGCTGAATAGTGGAGATATTGAAGTGAATGTCTACAGGGCCCGTTCTCGTCTGAAGAGTGGAGATATTTATGTGAATGTCTACAGGGCCCGTTCTCAGCTGAAGAGTGGAGATATTGAAGTGAATGTCTACAGGGCCCGTTCTCGGCTGAAGAGTGGAGATATTAAAGTGAATGTCTACAGGGGCCGTTCTCGGTTGAATAGTGGAGATATTGAAGTGAATGTCTACAGGGCCCGTTCTCGGCTGAAGAGTGGAGATATTAAAGTAAATGTCTACAGGGACCGTTCTCGGCTGAAGAGTGGAGATATTGAAGTGAATGTCTACAGGGGCCGTTCTCGGCTGAAGAACGGAGATAGTGAAGTGAATGTCTACAGGGCCCGTTCTCGGCTGAAGAGTGGAGATATTATAGTGAATGTCTACAGGGCCCGTTCTCAGATGAAGAGTGGAGATATTGAAGTGAATGTCTACAGGGCCCGTTATCAGCTGAAGAGTGGAGATATTGAAGTGAATGTCTACAGGGCCCGTTCTCAGCTGAAGAGTGGAGATATTGAAGTGAATGTCTACAGGGCCTGTTCTCAGAGGAAGAGTGGAGATATTGAAGTGAATGTCTACAGGGCCCGTTCTCGTCTGAAGAGTGGAGATATTTATGTGAATGTCTACAGGGCCCGTTCTCAGCTGAAGAGTGGAGATATTGAAGTGAATGTCTACAGGGCCCGTTCTCGGCTGAAAAGTGGAGATATTGAAGTGAATGTCTACAGGGCCCGTTCTCAGCTGAAGAGTGGAGATATTGAAGTGAATGTCTACAGGGCCCGTTCTCGGCTGAAGAGTGGAGATATTGAAGTGAATGTCTACAGGGCCCGTTCTCAGCTGAAGAGTGGAGATATTGAAGTGAATGTCTACAGGGCCTGCTCTCAGAGGAAGAGTGGAGATATTGAAGTGAATGTCTACAGGGCCCGTTATCAGCTGAAGAGTGGAGATATTGAAGTGAATGTCTACAGGGCCCGTTATCAGCTGAAGAGTGGAGATATTGAAGTGAATGTCTACAGGGCCCGTTCTCAGCTGAAGAGTGGAGATATTGAAGTGAATGTCTACAGGGCCCGTTCTCGTCTGAAGAGTGGAGATATTTATGTGAATGTCTACAGGGCCCGTTCTCAGCTGAAGAGTGGAGATATTGAAGTGAATGTCTACAGGGCCCGTTCTCGGCTGAAGAGTGGAGATATTGAAGTGAATGTCTACAGGGGCCGTTCTCGGTTGAATAGTGGAGATATTGAAGTGAATGTCTACAGGGCCCGTTCTCGGCTGAAGAGTGGAGATATTAAAGTAAATGTCTACAGGGGCCGTTCTCGGCTGAAGAGTGGAGATATTGAAGTGAATGTCTACAGGGGCCGTTCTCGGCTGAAGAACGGAGATAGTGAAGTGAATGTCTACAGGGCCCGTTCTCGGCTGAAGAGTGGAGATATTATAGTGAATGTCTACAGGGCCCGTTCTTAGATGAAGAGTGGAGATATTGAAGTGAATGTCTACAGGGCCCGTTATCAGCTGAAGAGTGGAGATATTGAAGTGAATGTCTACAGGGCCCGTTCTCAGCTGAAGAGTGGAGATATTGAAGTGAATGTCTACAGGGCCTGTTCTCAGAGGAAGAGTGGAGATATTGAAGTGAATGTCTACAGGGCCCGTTCTCGTCTGAAGAGTGGAGATATTTATGTGAATGTCTACAGGGCCCGTTCTCAGCTGAAGAGTGGAGATATTGAAGTGAATGTCTACAGGGCCCGTTCTCGTCTGAAGAGTGGAGATATTTATGTGAATGTCTACAGGGCCCGTTCTCAGCTGAAGAGTGGAGATATTGAAGTGAATGTCTACAGGGCCCGTTCTCAGCTGAAGAGTGGAGATATTGAAGTGAATGTCTACAGGGCCCTTTCTCAGCTGAAGAGTGGAGATATTGAAGTGAATGTCTACAGGGCCTGTTCTCAGAGGAAGAGTGGAGATATTGAAGTGAATGTCTACAGGGCCCGTTATCAGCTGAAGAGTGGAGATATTGAAGTGAATGTCTACAGGGCCCGTTCTCAGCTGAAGAGTGGAGATATTGAAGTGAATGTCTACAGGGCCCGTTATCAGCTGAAGAGTGGAGATATTGAAGTGAATGTCTACAGGGCCCGTTCTCAGCTGAAGAGTGGAGATATTGAAGTGAATGTCTACAGGGCCCGTTATCAGCTGAAGAGTGGAGATATTGAAGTGAATGTCTACAGGGCCCGTTCTCAGCTGAAGAGTGGAGATATTGAAGTGAATGTCTACAGGGCCCGTTCTCGTCTGAAGAGTGGAGATATTTATGTGAATGTCTACAGGGCCCGTTCTCAGCTGAAGAGTGGAGATATTGAAGTGAATGTCTACAGGGGCCGTTCTCGGCTGAATAGTGAAGATATTAAAGTAAATGTCTACAGGGGCCGTTCTCGGCTGAAAAGTGGAGATATTGAAGTGAATGTCTACAGGGCCCGTTCTCGGCTGAAGAGTGGAGATATTGAAGTGAATGTCTACAGGGCCCGTTCTCAGCTGAAGAGTGGAGATATTGAAGTGAATGTCTACAGGGCCTGCTCTCAGAGGAAGAGTGGAGATATTGAAGTGAATGTCTACAGGGCCCGTTATCAGCTGAAGAGTGGAGATATTGAAGTGAATGTCTACAGGGCCCGTTATCAGCTGAAGAGTGGAGATATTGAAGTGAATGTCTACAGGGCCCGTTCTCAGCTGAAGAGTGGAGATATTGAAGTGAATGTCTACAGGGCCCGTTCTCGTCTGAAGAGTGGAGATATTTATGTGAATGTCTACAGGGCCCGTTCTCAGCTGAAGAGTGGAGATATTGAAGTGAATGTCTACAGGGCCCGTTCTCGGCTGAAGAGTGGAGATATTGAAGTGAATGTCTACAGGGGCCGTTCTCGGTTGAATAGTGGAGATATTGAAGTGAATGTCTACAGGGCCCGTTCTCGGCTGAAGAGTGGAGATATTAAAGTAAATGTCTACAGGGGCCGTTCTCGGCTGAAGAGTGGAGATATTGAAGTGAATGTCTACAGGGGCCGTTCTCGGCTGAAGAACGGAGATAGTGAAGTGAATGTCTACAGGGCCCGTTCTCGGCTGAAGAGTGGAGATATTATAGTGAATGTCTACAGGGCCCGTTCTTAGATGAAGAGTGGAGATATTGAAGTGAATGTCTACAGGGCCCGTTATCAGCTGAAGAGTGGAGATATTGAAGTGAATGTCTACAGGGCCCGTTCTCAGCTGAAGAGTGGAGATATTGAAGTGAATGTCTACAGGGCCTGTTCTCAGAGGAAGAGTGGAGATATTGAAGTGAATGTCTACAGGGCCCGTTCTCGTCTGAAGAGTGGAGATATTTATGTGAATGTCTACAGGGCCCGTTCTCAGCTGAAGAGTGGAGATATTGAAGTGAATGTCTACAGGGCCCGTTCTCGTCTGAAGAGTGGAGATATTTATGTGAATGTCTACAGGGCCCGTTCTCAGCTGAAGAGTGGAGATATTGAAGTGAATGTCTACAGGGCCCGTTCTCAGCTGAAGAGTGGAGATATTGAAGTGAATGTCTACAGGGCCCTTTCTCAGCTGAAGAGTGGAGATATTGAAGTGAATGTCTACAGGGCCTGTTCTCAGAGGAAGAGTGGAGATATTGAAGTGAATGTCTACAGGGCCCGTTATCAGCTGAAGAGTGGAGATATTGAAGTGAATGTCTACAGGGCCCGTTCTCAGCTGAAGAGTGGAGATATTGAAGTGAATGTCTACAGGGCCCGTTATCAGCTGAAGAGTGGAGATATTGAAGTGAATGTCTACAGGGCCCGTTCTCAGCTGAAGAGTGGAGATATTGAAGTGAATGTCTACAGGGCCCGTTATCAGCTGAAGAGTGGAGATATTGAAGTGAATGTCTACAGGGCCCGTTCTCAGCTGAAGAGTGGAGATATTGAAGTGAATGTCTACAGGGCCCGTTCTCGTCTGAAGAGTGGAGATATTTATGTGAATGTCTACAGGGCCCGTTCTCAGCTGAAGAGTGGAGATATTGAAGTGAATGTCTACAGGGGCCGTTCTCGGCTGAATAGTGAAGATATTAAAGTAAATGTCTACAGGGGCCGTTCTCGGCTGAAAAGTGGAGATATTGAAGTGAATGTCTACAGGGCCCGTTCTCAGCTGAAGAGTGGAGATATTGAAGTGAATGTCTACAGGGCCCGTTCTCGTCTGAAGAGTGGAGATATTTATGTGAATTTCTACAGGGCCCGTTCTCAGCTGAAGAGTGGAGATATTGAAGTGAATGTCTACAGGGCCCGTTCTCGGCTGAAGAGTGGAGATATTGAAGTGAATGTCTACAGGGCCCGTTCTCGGCTGAAGAGTGGAGATATTAAAGTGAATGTCTACAGGGGCCGTTCTCGGCTGAAAAGTGGAGATATTGAAGTGAATGTCTACAGGGGCCGTTCTCGGCTGAAGAACGGAGATAGTGAAGTGAATGTCTACAGGGCCCGTTCTGGGCTGAAGAGTGGAGATATTATAGTGAATGTCTACAGGGCCTGTTCTCAGATGAAGAGTGGAGATATTGAAGTGAATGTCTACAGGGCCCGTTATCAGCTGAAGAGTGGAGATATTGAAGTGAATGTCTACAGGGCCCGTTCTCGGCTGAAGAGTGGAGATATTGAAGTGGATTTCTACAGGGCCCGTTCTCGGTTGAAGAGTGGAGATATTGAAGTGAATGTCTACAGGGCCCGTTCTCGGCTGAAGAGTGGAGATATTGAAGTGAATGTCTACAGGGCCCGTTATCAGCTGAAGAGTGGAGATATTGAAGTGAATGTCTACAGGGCCCGTTCTCAGCTGAAGAGTGGAGATATTGAAGTGAATGTCTACAGGGCCCGTTCTCGTCTGAAGAGTGGAGATATTTATGTGAATGTCTACAGGGCCCGTTCTCAGCTGAAGAGTGGAGATATTGAAGTGAATGTCTACAGGGCCCGTTCTCGGCTGAAGAGTGGAGATATTGAAGTGAATGTCTACAGGGGCCGTTCTCGGCTGAAGAACGGAGATAGTGAAGTGAATGTCTACAGGGCCCGTTCTCGGCTGAAGAGTGGAGATATTATAGTGAATGTCTACAGGGCCCGTTCTTAGATGAAGAGTGGAGATATTGAAGTGAATGTCTACAGGGCCCGTTATCAGCTGAAGAGTGGAGATATTGAAGTGAATGTCTACAGGGCCCGTTCTCAGCTGAAGAGTGGAGATATTGAAGTGAATGTCTACAGGGCCCGTTCTCGTCTGAAGAGTGGAGATATTTATGTGAATGTCTACAGGGCCCGTTCTCAGCTGAAGAGTGGAGATATTGAAGTGAATGTCTACAGGGCCCGTTCTCGGCTGAAGAGTGGAGATATTGAAGTGAATGTCTACAGGGCCCGTTCTCGGCTGAAGAGTGGAGATATTGAAGTGAATGTCTACAGGGCCCGTTCTCGGCTGAAGAGTGGAGATATTGAAGTGAATGTCTACAGGGCCCGTTATCAGCTGAAGAGTGGAGATATTGAAGTGAATGTCTACAGGGCCCGTTCTCAGCTGAAGAGTGGAGATATTGAAGTGAATGTCTACAGGGCCCGTTCTCGTCTGAAGAGTGGAGATATTTATGTGAATGTCTACAGGGCCCGTTCTCAGCTGAAGAGTGGAGATATTGAAGTGAATGTCTACAGGGCCCGTTCTCGGCTGAAGAGTGGAGATATTGAAGTGAATGTCTACAGGGGCCGTTCTCGGCTGAATAGTGGAGATATTGAAGTGAATGTCTACAGGGCCCGTTCTCGGCTGAAGAGTGGAGATATTAAAGTGAATGTCTACAGGGGCCGTTCTCGGCTGAAGAGTGGAGATATTGAAGTGAATGTCTACAGGGGCCGTTCTCGGCTGAAGAGTGGAGATATTGAAGTGATTGTCTACAGGGCCCGTTCTCGTCTGAAGAGTGGAGATATTTATGTGAATGTTTACAGGGCCCGTTCTCAGCTGAAGAATGGAGATATTGAAGTGAATGTCGACAGGGCCCGTTCTCGGCTGAAGAGTGGAGATATTAAAGTGAATGTCTACAGGGCCCGTTCTCGGCTGAAGAGTGGAGATATTGAAGTGATTGTCTACAGGGGCCGTTCTCGGCTGAAGAGTGGAGATAGTGAAGTGAATGTCTACAGGGCCCGTTCTCGGCTGAAGAGTGGAGATATTATAGTGAATGTCTACAGGGGCCGTTCTCGGCTGAAGAGTGGAGATATTGAAGTGAATGTCTACAGGGCCCGTTCTCGGCTGAAGAGTGGAGATATTGAAGTGAATGTCTACAGGGCCTGTTCTCAGCTGAAGACTGGAGATATGCTAGTGACTGTCTACATGGCCTACTCTCAGCTGAAGAGTGGAGATATTATAGTGACTGTCTACAGGGCCTACTCTCAGCTGAAGAGTGGAGATACTATAGTGAATGGCAACAGGGCCTACTCTCAGCTGAAGACTGGAGATATGGTAGTGACTGTCTACAGGGCCTGCTCTCAGCTGAAGACTGGAAATATGATAGTGACTGTCTACAGAGCCTACTCTCAGTTGAAGAGTGGAGATATGGTAGTGACTGTCTACAAGGCCCGCTCTCATCTGAAGAGTGGAGATATTATAGTGAATGTATACAGGGCCTACTCTCAGATGAAGAGTGGAGATATTATAGTGAATGTCTACAGGGCCTACTCTCAGTTGAAGAGTGGAGATATGGTAGTGACTGTCTACAAGGCCCGCTCTCATCTGAAGAGTGGAGATATTATAGTGAATGTATACAGGGCCTACTCTCAGATGAAGAGTGGAGATATTATAGTGAATGTCTACAGGGCCTACTCTCAGTTGAAGAGTGGAGATATGGTAGTGACTGTCTACAGGGCCCGCTCTCATCTGAAGAGTGGAGATATTATAGTTAATGTATACAGGGCCTACTCTCAGATGAAGACTGGAGATATTATAGTAAATGTCTACAGGGCCTACTCTCAGCAAAAGGGAGGAGATATTTTAGTGACTGTCTACAGGGCCCGCTCTCATCTGAAGAGTGGAGATATTATAGTGAATGTATACAGGGCCTACTCTCAGATGAAGACTGGAGATATTATAGTGAATGTTACAGGGCCTACTCTCAGCAAAAGGGTGGAGATATTGTAGTGACTGTCTACAGGGCCCGCTCTCACCTGAAGAGTGAGAGATTGTTGTAATTGTCTACAGGGCCAGCTTTCAGCTGAAGATTGGAAAGAAGGCAATTACATAACCTAATTTAATGTACACCTTTTTTAGGATAATTTTAAATGCTAATTAAAAGTCCTCAAAATTTATTTTCGAATTATCTTTTAATATAACTTGATGAATTATCCGAATTAATTATCTTTTTTTTTTTCAAAAAAGGAAAAAGAAAAGAGACACGCTATAATTTAAAGAATTAATAATTTTAAGGATATATAAGGGTAATTAAAGGTATTAGTTATGTTGTTGGCACTGCTTCATTTAAAATTTCAAGTTTGCGTGTGTGTGTTGAAAAACGTTTCATTTTAAAATAATCTTTAATAATAAATTAATTATACATTCTTTTTAAATTAGCATATTACCTCATGGAATTAATATTTGATTCTATAATTTCTATTTCGAACGAATCATTCCTGGTGTACTACATCATAAAGCTGATTGATCCATAGTCATAGATTTCAATTGGGTTTAAGACAGGGGTCGTTAAACTTTTGAGTCGGAAGAATCGAAAATTAAAATTTACAAAATTTCAAAGTTTTTGAAGAGCCACAAAAATTTTCTTGCCAACAATAAATAGTACTCGCATAAATAATATTTATGTATGGAACTATATAAAGAGCTTCACATCCAAAGATCCAAATGTGGCTCGCGAGTTGCAGTTTGCAGACCCCTGAGCTAAGACGTTGTCTTAGTTTCTCTCCTCAAATGGTCTAAAATGTAACACGTCTTCTTAATCCCATGCCTTAAATCAGTCTTTTGAACAGGCTATTATAACTTAGTGCATGTCTCATCTATCATGATACCAATTATGAATTAGCTTATGAAAGATTTTGGGATACAGGGATGTAAATTAGAAGTTGCAGCAGGCTTAGCTTTTTGGTGTGCTAGTTTATATTCTGGAATACCGCCGTGACCTTTGACGCAGTAGAGTGGTACATTAGGTGTACCATGGGGGGATGTGCATATGGCAGAAAGAGCCAGTAGACAGCCGTAGACACAAAATAGTTTTTGAAAAAGCATCAAATATGTATATATAGTAATTTAAACCAAAAACATTATATTGTATATTACTTATAACAATATTTTCATGTTGTATAATAGAAACACATCTGTAAATAATTATACACATTATTGACATGTGTCATTACATCATCATATGTAATGTACTTTGTACAAACTGAGGATAAATAAATAAAACTCTGTAATAGATTAAGAGTTGAGCTAAAGCAGAGATCGAGCATATAGCAGTCCCAAAACAACAACATCTAAAGATAGATAGAAAACTGTCAGGACGGCGCCAATGTACAATTTCGCCAGACGATCTATGCTCTTGTCGCATCTGCTGAAATGCAATACTTCCTTTCTCGGAAAAGATATAAAAGGCCTCCGTCATAGCCAAAAATATAGTCACTTCACCATCAGCGGAAGCCCTCGTCGGTTGTCACCTAGGTCCTCCTCATCCAACATGTAGACCAGTAAGAACTCTTTTATCTCCATCTTTCGCTCCTAGCTCAACTTTTATCTGTTCACGAAACGTTCCTAGTGCAACTGTGTCTTCGTTTTTTGTGTGGACATTCCCAAGCTTTCCACTCTACCTCGACCACGACTGCCTGTACTGTGTGAGAACTGTTATAGGTCTCCCAAGGTGCAGAGAGGTACTGGAAAACTCCTTATCCTGACTGTTCCTCTCGGTCAACACAGTATAGCGAGAGTTGACAGGGACTCACACCATAGTTTAAGTCGACTGGAAACCTCACCACAGTTTTAGTCGACAGGATTCTACAAGAGTCAACAAGACCTCTTCATATATATGTAATTAATTCAGGTACCTGGAGCGTTCAAAAATGTCTATAACAACCCCGAATGTCAGTCAGACTTAAGTATTTTTGGTTTATTTATAATGGCTGTGGAAGTCCAAGAATTAGGTAGCGTTAAGCAGTTTTATTTCTCGAAAGGGGATCGGTGAAAGGGTGGTCTGAACCGTTGGTTTTCGACCGCTACGACTCGGGGTCGAATCCCGCATTGGGAACTTTTTTTCTGATAAAAAAAAAGCTCCAATGGCTCTCGATTCTTGCAAAAGTCCAACCCCACCAGCGAGTGCAACTAATCAAACGGGGCTCTGAAACATTTGTAAGGGAAAAAGTCGAACTGCTTTTTACATGTGTAGACACGTGGTGCACTTACAGTAAAAACAATCGCCAACTTCTACCCACCATGATAATCATGGTCTGTACCACGTGTACTAGCGATAATAATAATAATAATAATAATAATAACAAAGAAAAATCTGGAAAGGTTTTTCAGTAATGTGTGTGCCAGGTAGAGATTGAGAATTATTAAGAAAGTGGTCATCTGATATATTTGATATTGGAAAGCTGCGCAGTTGAAGAGGAGGTGTTTGGGTCTTCATTCTAGAAGTGGGGTAAGTTGGATCATCTTTTAAAAATATCGCTTAGTATGCGTGTACATAGCCATGGCCATTTGTTGAAGTGAATTAATTAAAAAAATGGAAGCATGGAGATCAAAACTTTTGGCATGGCTGTGAAAATTCTGAGATTTACTAGTTGAGTGATCCTTAATATACATTAAGTACGTAGATTCTGAGTGAGCCGAGTACTTCTATTGCAGGCAACGCTTATGGAAAGAATTTGAGATACAAGGGTGTAAATTAGAAGGTGCAGCAGGCTTAGTTTTCTTTGGTCTGCTAGTTAATTTTCTGGAATACCGCTGTGACCTTTGACAGAGCAGAGTTGTACATTAAGTGTATAATGGGGTGATATGCATATGGCAGAAAGAGCCAATTGGCATTCGGAGGCATTTCGGAAGTTTTACACGTAGGAAAATATGGGTAGCTTTAGTCACGTAAAAGAATACCATGAGTTCTGTTTGGAAGGTTGAACATTCGTGATATCATACATCCGCTCATTACGCCAGAGAAACGAATGAGCCTATTTTCTTAAGTGCGCAAAGTTATCATTCTATCAGACATACTTTAGCCACGTTTTAAAAGTTAAAAGAGAAAACGAAAATATAACGTGGTGAGTTTCTTTTTATTAAAAATACAAGCTTTCAAGCAAAACGCTTTTCTTCAGGTAATCCAAGAAAATATGCGGAGAGGTCTATTCTATGTTGAGAATATAATAATTCGACCTCCTCACACACAGCATGTTTATTTATGTTGCTTGAACAGGACTTTGTTTTTGTTGTCTTGTCTTTTCAGTGGAAGAACTTTGTTCGAAGCAAAACTATAAGTCAATTTTTTACAATTACCGAAGCACCTTTCCATAGTTACATTATATATCAGAATAAACCTTTAAGTGCAGAATGAACATAACAATAATGATCTGGTGGATTAAGTTGACGATTAACTGAGAAGGCTCTCAAATGAGCCAAGCCTTCCACCAATTCTTTTCCATCTCCAGTTCATTAATTGTATACAAATTCCTTTTAAAATTACAAAATATTTTCTCACAATGAGTTTCTTTTTATTTCAAGACGCTAGCTTTCAAGCGATAATCGCTCTTCAACGGGCATAATAAAACATCGACTATATCCCACAAGAAATATTTACAAAAACAAACGAGCGCGGCGTGGCTATTTACAACTGAAATTTTAAATTGATATGTAATTTAACAATGTTATGGAATATGTCTATTTACATTTTTAGGCCATTCAGAACCTATAAAATTGATCTATTGATTTCTTCTGAGATATCGGTATTGTGATGGTAAATCTATCTTTCTGTTTATGCTGTTATATTCATTGGAAATGAGAGATTCTAAGAGTAACCGTTGATATTTGTTCTTAATGTTTTTTGTAGTGGCATTTCGTTTCTGTTATGTTAAATTGGTGACCGGTCTGTTCAATATGTTGATTTATCATAGAACGTTGGTCTTTTGTTCTGATATTTCTATTGTGTTCGTTAAGCCTAATTTGTATTGATCTTCCTGATTCACCTATGTAGGTAGCATTGCAGTTTTGGCATCGGATTGAGTAAATTGCATTGGTTTGAAGTTTAGGTTACAGTTGTTTTTCAGATTTAGATATGGGATTTCTAAGAAGTTTTTTGATTGATGGTTGCTAAAATACGTTTGAATTCCTTGTCTGCGAAGAATATGCGCTATTTTTTCATTACATTTTGAATAAGGGAGAATGCATTTGTTTATATATACTTTAGATGTTCTATGTGGCGTGGCGTTAAAACTGTGTCTATTGATGAATTGTGAAAATAACCTCTTAGGCTAAGGTTCTTGAGGATATTTTCTTTTTCCAGCTTCTTAAAAACAGGCAGGGAACAATGGGTTTGAATTCTTTTAGTAAGCGTTTTGATAACTGTTATTTTATATGTCCTGTGAAGAGCGATTATCGCTTGAAAGCTAGCGTTTTGAAATAAAAAGAAACTCATTGTGAGAAAATATTTTGTACAATTAAGAAACAAAAAGAGCATAGTAATGAGTAAGTCCGACACAAAGGTTCCAGCATAGTCATCTTAAATATAGAAGATTATCGTAGTAAAATATTGGATATCGTTGGCGCACAAGATACTTTTAAACCCATTAAGAGTAAAGATAACAACCTAGCCATCAAGAAATTCAAGCAGACCTTATCAACGCTCAAAAAAGAAAAAGTCATAAACGAGGAGCAATATAAATAGTTCGTAATCCAATGTGATACTGTACCGTATATATATGGACTTCCAAAAATTCATAAGCCATCAGTACCACTCACACCTATTATAGCATATCACCAGTCCCCGCAATACACATCTCTCTAGATATTTGGATTTATACTTCAAACTAGACGTCGGTACGTCAATACCAGTTAATTCAGAAAGCCCATTTGAAGACGATGGTTTCTGGCTAGCGTTAGTTCAGTACCGATTTAAATTTAACAGGATTTCCAATAAAGAATTCTAAAATCGCTATAATCCGCTAGGACCTCTTACGAGAGAACTCTCCATAAGCAGGGAAACTCCTAATCTCTCCTGGAAGTAGCCGCTTATCGGATATTTTATTAGATAACTGAAATCATTTTTAATCTTATAAAGACGAAAGCTCAGAGAGACTGTTGCCCATCAGATGGGTGGTTTACAAACAAGAATTTTGTTACAATTGTTTTTGTGCTAGTTTGATTTTAAATATTGAATTTCTATTTTCAAATTATATTCGTTATTCCTGGAAATTTTTTCCGTAGATAAAAAAATGATTCAGAATATCGCTATAGAATATACGCCTTGTTCTGTTCACTTATTTACACGGTGTCCGTGGAATTCCCCGCTGTTTATCTTTTTTCTGTTTCTTAATGTCATCCAGGTGACGCATACGCAGTTTATTTGCTTTTCGCCTCTGCTCGTGCCGTTAGTTCCCACAAATGCGCCGACTGACGGCAATGTACAACTGCTGCTGCTGATTGGTTGAAGAGACACAAGTGCGATCTTGCAAGTCAAGTGTTATAAAACGCAAATGGCTCCATATGCTTTAAAATTAAACAGATATTGGATCAAATATAGGAAATATAGTGTAATTAATAAAGTAAATTTTACTCTTATCTATTTTAAAGTGGATTTAAAAAAAAAGTATTTTGGTTTAGTTATGATCTAAATTTTAACGTTGCGTATGCGACAGGTAAATATTATTGCCTACCTTGCCGACATTGCTATTTCGTTACTTCAGATATTTACGGCTTAGCTGTATGGAGATGTACAGCGTGAATACATTTCCTTGAAACCTTTTTTTCATAGGAATTAGGGAAGAAGTTATTCAAACGAGCTGACTAATCCGCCCCACAAAGGCCTTAGAGGAAGTCTGAGGTCATACACTTCGCGGTGACTAAGTCTTTAAACGATATAAGACTCGCGCGTCTGACATGTCCCTGAGGATTAAGTCATGAAGGCACTTAGGCGCCTATTGTTCGGAAGGAGTCACGCTCCTTCAGATGCCCAAGGCCTCAGGTGTCAGCGACTTTGCTGAGATCAAGGAGCTCCTTTCGTCACACATTTCAGGTTCGTAGTTGCTGCAAGATCCTGAAATGAGTGAAGCCATCTTTTAAATGGGCTGAAGTAGTCAGTTCGGGAGGAATAACCTGGGATTCGGAGAGGAAAAGAATAGGAGGACAAACACCGTGAACTTCTGTGTGTGTGTGTTCACACACAAAATTATAAAAATCGTAAATTCAATAACAAAACCAACATTTAGTATTTTAAAAATCAGCGAAAGCAACAAAAATAATTGGCATAATTAAAAAAAAAAAAACAATACCACCACCAAATATCAAAGCATACAAGTAATAAAAAAATGAAACTATTATAAAAATAATACATAGAAACAAAAAATTCGAACTACAATCAACAATGCATTTTATAATAAACTTGAACAACAATAAGCCATGATAAACCTTTAGAGCAAATAACAATTACCACTAGAGTAAACGAAAAAAATAACTATATAAAATTTCAATGTGTGCTTCTTCCTCGTATTTTTATGCATATTTTATTGTGAGAGCATGTACGAGCTCGTATATGTATTCCAATCAGAAATGTAACTGACAACTTCAATTGAATATCTGCTGGAAAATTCATAGGTGCAGATATAGAACTTCTCTGAAATGAAATTGAAATATGTCTCTTTCTAGATAATGTTGAAGGTTCGATCTAAGATATGTAGGTTTGCGACCTTTATAAAAAGCCTTTGTTACCGGACTTCAGGGGTCTTACAGAATCTCATCATAGACTTGTGTTAGATAATACCTGCCCAAGTAAACTCCTTATCGGGGTGGAAGCTCGAATATTAAACCATCGGCACCCTAACTCCATATCTTCCAGAGAAATTATGGAATGGATAGACTTACAAGAACGGAAGCGTTCATATTTTCCAAGAACTTAATATTTCCTATGAATCTCATAATATTTCACACTATTAATATCAAATGCAATGACAGGACGGTCTAGAGATTAAACTGGCGCAATCACTTGAATAATTCACCGGTGAAACTCTTTGTTCTTATCGCAGTAAGTTATGTAGAGAATAGGCTTCGATTAAAATAGAATCTAACGTGATAATTGACATTTCGATAGATAGATGGCGCCACGATATTCTGATATTCTATAAACATAGTGTATTAGCATCAAAAGAGGCATATCCTGAACAGGCTAGAATGAACTTTTTAGATGGCAGAGCGCCATCGAGTGGAACAGAAATCAACTAAATATTGATTTGACCTGTTCCCTGATATTTGGCCAACACATTTTCTTGATAAATTAAGAAAAGTCAACCACGAACGCATTTTGGGCTGTCGGCCCTCGTCAGCGTGGTGCAGACTGTACCTCTACGACTAAAAATCTTTTGGTCCCAGAGGCTTCTAGATAAATAAAGAAATGGCTCTTTAAGGCCAAACTTGCGTAAATACGGCAAACATGTGAATTGTTTTTTTTTTGTTATTTTATTTTTTTATTATTATTTTTTGAAATAGTTTATTGAGCGCGCAAACAATGCCTGTCCCAAACTTAAAGTCTTTTAATGGCAAAATTGCTATAGGGATTAGGTTGTGAGTCATTTCTTTCTAAGGGAAGGAAACCAAGGAATTTCCCATAATGAGTTCCTGGTTGCTCCCGCGCCTAAGGGCCGACCCAGTTGGGACAAGTAACATGGTCGGATGAGTCAGGGGACACAAACTATTTCATAAACACATTATCTCTCTCTGTGGCGAAGGCTACCATCTACAAGTACCATCTTGCTCCTAAGGTGGGTAACGCCAGCCGTAACATCGACCTGCCTATTCTGTGGGAAAGAAGTCTGGTGGTCCATCGGTGGCGGAGTCTTTCCCGCGTTTGGTTCCACCAATGACGACATTATATATATATTTTATATATTTAACAATTTTATATTTATGATGCATTAGCGCGCCATCTGTTATCAAAATTTGAAACTATTATAGACGCGTATAATTCTTTTAAAAATTAAAAATTTCTACTGCCCTTACTGCAATGGAAAAATTAATGGGAGGGCCTGGCTTATCAGTGGTGAAACCTCCCAGCGGTTTCGCCAGTTTAACCCGCTGTTATAATGCATTTTTTGAACTCCCTTTTATAGTGATACTGATGCTAGACTCTTGGAATGGGTATTTTAGATGAACTATGGACATAAGCTTTGAGGACAGCAGAATTACATACAATTATAAATATACAATATGCGTAGAGCAATCGCTTATTATATATTTATAATTGTATGTAATTCTGCTATCCTCAAAGCTTATGTCCATAGTTCATCTAAAATATTCATTCCAAGAGTCTAGCATCAGTATAACTATAAAAGTAATAAATGCGATATAACAGAGGTATGGTAGATAGCGCCTATGGAAATAATGCTCCTTCATTAAGAGTCTGTCAAGAGTGATTTTAACTATTTAAATCTGAAGATTTTGACGTCAACAAGGACACAGAAAGCCGCCAAAAAAGCTCGAGGAGGAGGAACTTCAAGCATTATTGGGCGAAGACGATTCTCAAACACAAGAACAGTTAGTAGCTGCTTTCAGAGTCATTCGTCAGGTTGTTTCTCTTCATTTGCATACTATGGGAAAGATTCAGAAGGAAGTAAAATAGTTGCCTCACGAATTGAGTTAAAATAACAAGGAAATTTGAAGAACGATATCCAACATCCTGCTGGAATGGTTTCAAAGAAAGTCGTCATCGTAATGTGACTGGGGATGAAAATGGGTGCATTTTATAATGCGAAGCGCAAACAATCATGGGTAGGCTTAGGATAACCGACAACTTCGACCGCCAAACCCAATATCCATGGCAAGAAGGTTCTTCTGGGCATCTAGTAGGATCAGCACGGTATGCTTTACTTCTGCAACAAGACTAAACTGTAATTACTCATCATTATCAACAACAATTAACGCACTTACCCACTAGAACTATCAACACATTAACGCACTAGAATGGGCTCAACGACATGGCAAGTTGATACTGCTCCATGACAATGCAAGGCCACATGTCACAATCGGTAAAAGACATCCTGAAAGACTTCAAATTGGAAGTCTTATTCCACCCGCCATACTTTCCAGATATCGCTCCATCGATTGTCACCTCTTCCGGTCGATGGTACATGGGCTGGCTGATCAGAGCTTCCAGAATCGCGAAAAAGTTGAAAATTTGCTTGATGAATGGATTGACTCGAAATCAAAACCTTTTTTATGATGGCATTCATAAAATACCAAATATATGGTAGAATGTTGTCTCTAACAATGAAAATTAATTTAAATAAATATCTAGTATATATATTAGATAATAAAAAGGCATATATTGGATTATTAAATCCAATATACGCCTTTTTATTATCTAATGAATTAAATATGGATTGCTCTATTTTCAAAACTAGTATATATATATTAAAAATAAAAAATTTAAAAAAGGCGGAATCATACTTGGGTACCCAATATTTTTAATTTACCATTGAATATTATCACAAAAATAATCTTTATTTTCACATTATATCATACAAAGATCATGTTAAATTATATAAGAGTGTGTTATATCTATCCTGAGAACTCAAACAGAATTTACAAAATCAGTCCAGTCTCAGGTTGTAAAACTCTTTAAATTTGCAGAAAGAGTTTTCACTTCTCGAAAAAATATTTTTTTTTAATATACGTTGCTAAATATATTAAATGGACTTTAGTTTATAATTTGGAAAATAAAATATAGTTGCACACATATTCAACTTTATTCAACTATAAATACAAAGCGCGATGTCCCGCCAAGGACACTGGCGCCCAAAGGAAAGCAATACAAGAGAGAGAGAGAGAGAGGGAGAATCTATTTATATATCCAAAAATATATGCACAAAGGCA